>JAJLRJ010000013.1:12909321-12999321 GCA_024195265.1 Dendrophyllia cribrosa | reverse complement strand
CCTCCTGCCTGGATTTCTAAGCCCAGAGACCCCCCTCCTGGATTTTCATTGACATTTTGGAGGCCCAAAATTTACAGGTAAAAAAAGCAATAAATAATTCTAAATGAAATCGCATTCAGGAGATCCTGTTTTTTTTTCAAATTTTTGGTGATTATTGCTATAAATTGGTGAAACATTTTTTAAATAAATGTTGCGTGACACATTCACTAAAACCCCTCTGTGATTTCAAATCAAATCAAAATGAAATGTTTCCATAGAGCTGGTTCTTTTAAAAAAGATCTTTGATTTTGCCATCTATAAGTTTTTTCCAGATTTCACAGTTTCTTCAAAGTGTTGTCGCAAATACGCAATTTTGTTTCATGCAAATTTCATGTGAAATGTAATTTGATAGCAAGCTGTTGCTATAAAAGGTCGAAACTTTTGAATGAAACTCATATTTTCTTAAATGAAAACACTTATCAGAATTCAGTGATTTTCTGCTTCTGGAAATCTTGGTGATTTATTTATCCTAATTACGGCTTGGAGCACTAGCGTCTGCAAAAATATAAAATATTATTTCAGCAACCTATTTTTATTATATTTAGTGTTTCCTAAAATTTCCGACTTTTCCTGTGTATAATTATAGAATGCCATTCTTATCCAGAAAGATGATTCGCATAATGCTTTTGCTTATCAAAAAAATCTTGAAAGCAAACCAATTCAGAAAGTACTATTTAATTTTATTTAATTATGTTAACCAGTGTGCCTTTGCCATGATTTTTGGCTTCATGATGAAATAAATCATGAGATCGGATAGCTCGATGGTCAGGAAACAAACACATCAATTCACAGCTCATCTTTTCACAAAAACCTTATTCCAAACCACGGAAACACCTAAAATAATCGCTGAAAATAATACTTGGCAACATTTGGCGAAAGCTGTGCTTGGTAGAGCAGCAACAAGAATGAGAAAGCATCATCTACTTATCCACAGATCCTAAGCAGAACTGTGTTCACAATTGAGTCGTCCAATCCAAAGCTATTTCGATGTTATGTCAACCTGTCTAATCATACAGCAATCTGGTGAACTTGGTACAACTTTGTGTAAATTCCACAATTCCGAATTACAGGCTTACTTACATACCTGATGACATAGTGGTTCCTGGCTTTCAGCCAGAAACCACAAAAATGATAGTTTAAAAAAAAAAAAAAAAAAAATCAAAAGTAGCATTTTCAGCCATTTTTGGGGGAGACCAAGCCATTATTTTTTTCTGTCTAACTGTGTTACAGAGTAAAATGTATGTTTTGACACCTCTGACTTACCCATACTTGATTACCCTAGTAGATTTTGGTGAGGCAGCTAATTTTGCTACAATATTTCCAAATGCGATAATGGATCGGTTCAGGGTTGGACCTTCTCTCATGCGAAGCTGTGTTGGGTCTTCAGACAGCTTCTCTGCACCAGGTAACTCAACCACTAGAAATCGAGAAGTAAAAGGATCCTGGTTGTCTTTTGGAACCTGAATAGTAAGAACAATTAATAATGTGGCTAAATGCAATTTAATAGGCAAAGTTAAAGTCGAGTCAATGTAGTCAGCAGTCTGCTTTGTGACAGTTCAGGACCTGTGAAGCATTCCATGGGTTTTTCGCTGATCATAGTTAAGGCTGTCTGATCCTAGAAGCTCAACAGCATGGAAATACTTTGGTACCAGTAAAGTACCAGTACTTTTGCTTTGGAAATAACACTCATCTTCTGCTCAACAGGTTTCCACAGCTTTCCCTGTTATCTCAAACCTCCACTTTTTACCACAATTTTAAGGACGCATAAATTAAATCCAAAATAGAACTCTCATGAACATGTTTCTTACCATTGAAAGGTCCAGGGAAAAGAACACAGCAGCCCTAGTCTCAAAATCTAGTTGTCCTTTGGTTCTATTTGCCCATCCTTGTCGAAACATGCTGGTGCATTCTGCGGCATCAGTAACTCTCTTATAAGTAGCATTCTGTAGGTAAGCTCCATTCCGACCATCTTCAACCACATCAACATGCCTTTCTAGAATATAATTAAAAACAATCATTAAGTTAACACAGCACATATACTGTACAAGTACATTCATTTTGTAATTTTGCATAGTTTCTTTCCTGATACATTTACAGGTCTAAATGTATTAATAATAAAATTCTTAATTGTGATTTGTCATCTGCATACCTACATGTATTTCTTAATATTATGTAATTGGTGCTCGGTCACATGGCTGTCTAATTACAGCTCTCCATAATTGGAAAGCTGTAAAATTTTGGACACCTATGTGGCACATGCATCAATCAGATGCACTTAAATGGGTTCTTCTTTGCTGTCTCTCTATTGGTTTCAAACTGATGGAAAATATGACATAGACTTTTTAATCTGGAATTTTTTACTGATGTGACTAATAAGTAATTGAATGTTGTGTCATACAATTTAGGGATAATCATGCTCATAATTTCAAATCGTCCTTTCACTGCACACTTGGCCGATTTGAAAGTACTTGCCCAATTACTTACTGAATTGTACTTCACTCAGTCCAATTACTATTACTTAAATGCCATTTATAGCTTGATACAATCAGGGAGGTATGTTTTTTAGTATAGCTTTGAAACTTAACAGAAGTTATTAAAATAAATAATAATAAGGACATTGGTCCCTCCAGGTTCACAATTATTTGAATCATCAAAGGCGATGAGGACCAATGACCTCCCTTTAAGGATCTGTGCGCCTGGAGATGGCTTTTGATAAGACCAATCCAGGCACCAGGCATAGAAGCTATGTACATGCATAGTTACAGTATGTAGCACCTCCTAAAGGTGGGACACATGTGAGGAGAAAGGGAAGCTACAGTGGAGGTGCTTTTAACCCGTTCCAGGCTCTCAGTGGGTAAACGTTCAAACATGACTGTGAATGCAAATATAAAATATGTCTAGTAAGTCAAGATTAGGGGAGAGGGCTCTTTTACAGTGATCCATCTACCTGCGCATCCTGCATCTCAGATGCATAAATCTCTAAAAAGATGCACAAATCACATTCCAGATGCATCCCTTTGGATGCACAAACTTCTTTTCTGTCTATTACGATAATGATCCGTTGTCTCTTCCTCTCCAATTATAAAAAAACTCATTTTTTTTTGTTTTTCGAACTACGCATTGATCCTGAAGTTCAGGACGCCATTACAGGCTCATTGGTCAGCGGTGTTCTTTGTAGTTACGTGGTGTATGGGACGACTCGTTTGGAAGTGCTGGCCCATCAAAGCACGTGTTTTCTATCTGGAAGTCTCTTTCGTTGGCAGATTAACAACTGAAAAGAAACTGTATTTGCTTTTATGTAAATATTACAGGTCAAATTTAATTTCAGGTTAGATTTATTTCAACCTAGGTCATTTTTTTTAAACTAGGTTAATATTTTTCACCTAGGTCATTTTTTAAGGTTAAGTATTTGGGAATAAAGGGTTGGGTAGGTTTAGTATTTCAGTTAGGTTAAGAGTCAATGTTTGGGGTTAGTGTTAGTGTTCGGGTTTTGGGTTAGTGTTTTTAGGACTAGGGTAGGGTTAGGGTTTGTGCTTTAAGGTTAGGATTGACCTTGTAGTAGATGAAGCTTTTTCTTGTAACAATTTGAATTGTATTAATATTAGATCATATTTTTAATTATGACATTTTATTGTGTACAGCTGTAATTACATCACTGTTGTGCTGCTTTTTAACATGCACCAAAATGATATTTATCTTTTTCATATAACACTTTCAATTGGCCTAATTACATCATATTTTCAATTATGTATAGCTCTGGTAATAACATCTGCATGTTCATTGTTCTGCAGCGTTTTTGCATGCAGTAGAAAATGTTATTTCTTTGCCATAGTCAAAGACAATTTTTGATGCTGTACATTTATTCAACCTGTTTGTTGAAATGAATGTTTTTAGTCTTCCAAATTTGGTTACAATTTTGACATAGTCATTTTCAACTTCAGTTATTTTTCCAATCAGAACATTAGGATGAAGAGGAGAAATTTTGTCTACTTTATCAATTTTAATAGACACGTATTCATCCGTGTGAAATGTTGGTCCTTTTCTTCTACTCGGTTTCATTTTGTCATTATATTTGCACTGTTTTTCATTTATAACTGTTTTTAGTTTTTTTCTTTGTGTGTCATTTTCTTCATGCTTCCTTTTACTTTGAATTGGAGGATCAAGAACTGGATCTCCAAGCTTGTCTTCATCTTCATTGGCAGCATCTCCTTCAGTTGCATTCGCACTGTGCACTTCTTTTCTTGGCAAAATTCCAAATACCACTTCATATGGTGTTTTACCTATGGCACTGTGTACTACAATATTTTTCTTATAGGCCGTTTCAGGTAATATTGTACACCAGTTGTGCTTTTCTTCATTTTTTTCTTTAAGAATATTCGGCGAATGTATCGTTCAAGTTTGTCTCTTCCTCTATGTGCTATTGCACAGTGGGCTTCACTTAACTTGTTGAAAATGTCACGCTTTGGAACAACGTACTTCCCATCTTGAGTTGCAATTTTTCCATGCTGTAGGGTCCACTTTTTTCTCTTAATTGTTGCCACATCGTTCTTCGCAAGGCCTTCAATCTCTTTGGAATCCACTGTGGTAAGCCATTCTTTCGCTCTATCGTAGAATTCGTCGTTCAGAAATACGGTTAGGTCACTTTGTTTTCCTTTTCTAGATGCTTTTAACGATTCAAGTTTTTCATAGAACAAGCTTTCTTCAACGCAACTAGCCATTTTTCTGCCGTTCTAAGTATTCCTTGTGCTAAAATGCATCTTTGTTTATTTCAAAGTGATTGTGAAAAAAAAATCGAAGTCTCGATTGCACTCAAATGCGCATGTACGAATAATTTAATAAATTAAAATTTGGCTGAGGTGACCTGGGACTAATAAGTAATCATACTAAGAAATATGTGGGAATTTTCCAACTGATATCCTAGTGGTCAAGTGGAGATGAAGATGGACTGCTGATCGAGAGGTTGGTGGTTCAAAGCTCGGTAAGTACCATGTTTAAAAAATAAAAAGGAAAGTCAGGGGGGATAATAGATGGAAGTTAAACGGCCGCTCAAAAATGGTCGGTGCAACTACACGGAAACTGGAGGAAAACACCTTAAGTTATGGTAGATTTTCACATTTTAGCCAATGAGGTGGACGGTTTCAACAATATCACAATTAACACCTTTCTGCATTCCCTGCCGTTAAGTTGCCTACTTCTTACTAGGACCATTACTTAAATAGAAGTTTATGTTCATGCTGCATGCGGGCACACAGTTCCAAGTTGAAAATGGTTTTTATTTTCTGGCACTTGCAGTGGCTGTACACATGTAATGATGTGTTGTTCCAGAAACTGTCCATACCCCTCCCTCACAGAAGTTTTTTTTGGTTTAAACTCCACCTCCACCCCCCCCCCCCCCCCCCCCCCCCCCTCCGCCCCTCTCTCCACCCACCACCACCCGCCTATCTGGAAATTCCTGTTTAGCTTTATTTTGGCTTTTGAAACCCCCTCCCCCCTTGGAGTTTCCAATGACCTTTCACCTGGGGTGGTGGGTAGGTGTGTTTTGCTACTCAGTGTTCTGACAGCTGATTGAAGTGCATGTCTACTATACATTGACTACATATGTTCTACAAGCCCCCCTAAACTTTCCACGTATCCCCCACCCTCCCCCACCCTCAATAGGTGGTTTGCAATCAATCTCTAGAGACATAGATAACAATAGTGAAACGAACAAATGCTGGTGGACGAACAACAGGAGCTAATGAGAGAACTATTGTTTATGTCCACGATGACGTAACATGAAAACCACCTATAAATAATAATAAATAAATTCCAGGGTGCATTCCGCATAGACCCCACGCCGAAGTTACGCCGGTCAAATAGCCTTTCGTGGCTACGCCAGGTTAGTGAGGGTACGCCAGTTACGCCAAATATTGCCTTGACCACTCGCTTCAGTTCGCCGCCACCATATCGATCGCACGCCGGTACGCCGCAAAATTTTAAAACCCACGCCGAAGATCTTCGGCATAACCTAAACTAAATGCACAGACTAAATTCAAAGAGGATGGCCAAAATACAATACATTAAATCAACCCGTACGGTTAATACACACTCTTAAACCAAATTTGTCAAAACAAATAGACAGGTAAGAACTTTTTTGTTGTTAAATTAAATTTCTTATTTTAAGAATTTAATTCTTATTTTAAGAAAACTTTCTTCCTTAAAATCAATTTCTTAAGACTTAAAGTAAGAATCAAATTCTTAAAATAAGAAATTTAATTTAACAAAAAAGTTCTTACCTGTCGATTTGTTTTAACAAATTTGGTTCTTAAAATAACAATTCGAGTTTAAGAGTGACAGTCCCTACCTTCATGAGGCAGTACCAAAAGATCTCTTACTTTCTCATTGTAAACTTCGTAAAACTGCATAAAAACAACTCCGTCGTTAAGGTCACTTCTTTGCACCCTGACATCTTTTCTTGCTGATCTTTCGTTCTTTATTCTCGTGAAAACAGCGTTTATTGTCAGAGGAACCAATCCTGCCTTTGAGGTTTTCTCTCCTGCAACAGAGTAAGACTTTCCTGAACCTGTTTCACCGAAAACTAACACACAAACATTGTAGCCGGCAATGAAAAGTTCCACAAGTGGAGAAAAGGCATCTCTGAATATATCGTAGGTCAAGGCTTCAGATTTGTACACAGCACTGAAAATGTGACCAGTTTCATCGCCTGCTTGTACACGGGTGCCAGAAAGATTAAGAGAAAAGTGCTCTCCCCGTTTTGGAGGTCGAACACGAGCTAAAACTTCCACGTTCATGTGTCAAATTAAACCACTCATGAAATCCGCCATTGACATCAGAAGCCTGGCCTGCTCTTTGACGCCTGGTTACCAAGGGTGAAAGAAAGGGTAGTAAGTTCGTGTTCCAGTACACTAAAGGGAAAATCAGCTACAATATCTTCACTTAAACCATCACCAATCATAACTACACGTCATCCAACATCACTGTACGTCACCCAATGTCGCTAGACATCATCTAACATCACTATTCGTCATCCAATCTCGCTAGACATCATACAGCATCACTAGGCATCATACAGCATCACTAGGCATCATCTAACGTGACTAGACATCATCCAACATCACTAGGCATCATACAGCATCACTAGGCATCATACAGCATCACTAGGCATCATCTAACGTGACTAGACATCATCCAACATCACTAGGCATCATACAGCATCACTAGGCATCATCTAACGTGACTAGACATCATCCAACATCACTAGGCATCATACAGCATCACTAGGCATCATACAGCATCACTAGGCATCATCTAACGTGACTACACATCATCCAACATCACTAGGCATCATACAGCATCACTAGGCATCATCTAACGTGACTAGACATCATCCAACATCACTAGGCATCATACAGCATCACTAGGCATCATCTAACGTAACTAGACATCATCCTACATCACTAGGCATCATACAGCATCACTAGGCATCATCTAACGTGACTAGACATAATCCAACATCACTAGGCATCATACAGCATCACTAGGCATCATCTAACGTAACTAGACATCATCCAACATCACTAGGCATCATACAGCATCACTAGGCATCATCTAACGTAACTAGACATCATCCAACATCACTAGGCATCATACAGCATCACTAGGCATCATCTAACGTAACTAGACATCATCCAACATCACTAGGCATCATACAGCATCACTAGGCATCATCTAACGTAACTAGACATCATCTAACATCACTAGACATTATCCCACATCACTAGGCATAATACAGCATCACTAGGCATCATCTAACGTAACTAGACATCATCCAACATCACTAGGCATCATACAGCATCACTAGGCATCATCTAACGTAACTAGACATCATCTAACATCACTAGACATTATCCCACATCACTAGGCATAATACAGCATCACTAGGCATCATCTAACGTAACTAGACATCATCCAACATCACTAGGCATCATACAGCATCACTAGGCATCATCTAACGTAACTAGACATTATCCAACATCACTAGGCATAATACAGCATCACTAGGCATCATCTAACGTAACTAGACATCATCTAACATCACTAGACATTATCCAACATCACTAGGCATAATACAGCATCACTAGGCATCATCTAACGTAACTAGACATCATCCAACATCACTATGTATCATACAGCATCACTAGGCATCATCTAACGTAACTAGACATCATCCAACATCACTAGGCATCATACAGCATCACTAGGCATCATCTAACGTAACTAGACATCATCCAACATCACTAGGCATCATACAGCATCACTAGGCATCATCTAACGTAACTAGACATCATCCAACATCACTAGGCATCATACAGCATCACTAGGCATCATCTAACGTAACTAGACATTATCCAACATCACTAGGCATAATACAGCATCACTAGGCATCATCTAACGTAACTAGACATCATCTAACATCACTAGACATTATCCAACATCACTAGGCATAATACAGCATCACTAGGCATCATCTAACGTAACTAGACATCATCCAACATCACTATGCATCATACAGCATCACTAGGCATCATCTAACGTAACTAGACATCATCCAACATCACTAGGCATCATACAGCATCACTAGGCATCATCTAACGTAACTAGACATCATCCAACATCACTAGGCATCATACAGCATCACTAGGCATCATCTAACGTAACTAGACATCATCCAACATCACTAGGCATCATACAGCATCACTAGGCATCATCTAACGTAACTAGACATCATCCAACATCACTAGGCATCATACAGCATCACTAGGCATTATCTAACGTAACTAGACATCATCTAACATCACTAGACATTATCCCACATCACTAGGCATAATACAGCATCACTAGGCATCATCTAACGTAACTAGACATTATCCAACATCACTAGGCATAATACAGCATCACTAGGCATCATCTAACGTAACTAGACATCATCTAACATCACTAGGCATCATACAGCATCACTAGGCATCATCTAACGTAACTAGACATTATCCAACATCACTAGGCATAATACAGCATCACTAGGCATCATCTAACGTAACTAGACATCATCTAACATCACTAGACATTATCCAACATCACTAGGCATAATACAGCATCACTAGGCATCATCTAACGTAACTAGACATCATCCAACATCACTATGCATCATACAGCATCACTAGGCATCATCTAACGTAACTAGACATCATCCAACATCACTAGGCATCATACAGCATCACTAGGCATCATCTAACGTAACTAGACATCATCCAACATCACTAGGCATCATACAGCATCACTACGCATCATCTAACGTAACTAGACATTATCCAACATCACTAGGCATAATACAGCATCACTAGGCATCATCTAACGTAACTAGACATCATCCAACATCACTATGCATCATACAGCATCACTGGGCATCATCTAACGTAACTAGACATCATCCAACATCACTAGGCATCATACAGCATCACTAGGCATCATCTAACGTAACTAGACATCATCCAACATCACTAGGCATCATCCAACATCACTAGGCATCATAGAGCATCACTAGGCATCATCTAACGTAACTAGACATCATCCAACATCACCAGGCATCATACAGCATCACTAGGCATCATCTAACGTAACTAGACATCATCTAACATCACTAGACATTATCCACCATCACTAGGCATAATACAGCATCACTAGGCATCATCTAACGTAACTAGACATCATCCAACATCACTAGGCATCACACAGCATCACTAGGCATCATCTAACGTAACTAGACATCATCCAACATCACTAGGCATCATACAGCATCACTAGGCATCATCTAACGTAACTAGACATCATCTAACATCACTAGACATTATCCACCATCACTAGGCATAATACAGCATCACTAGGCATCATCTAACGTAACTAGACATCATCCAACATCACTAGGCATCATAGAGCATCACTAGGCATCATCTAACGTAACTAGACATCATCCAACATCACCAGGCATCATACAGCATCACTAGGCATCATCTAACGTAACTAGACATCATCCAACATCACTAGGCATCATACAGCATCACTAGGCATCATCTAACGTAACTAAACATCATCCAACATCACTAGGCATCATACAGCATCACTAGGCATCATCTAACGTAACTAGACATCATCTAACATCACTAGACATTATCCAACATCACTAGGCATAATACAGCATCACTAGGCATCATCTAACGTAACTAGACATCATCCAACATCACTAGGCATCATACAGCATCACTAGGCATCATCTAACGTAACTAGACATCATCCAACATCACTAGGCATCATACAGCATCACTAGGCATCATCTAACGTAACTAGACATCATCCAACATCACTAGGCATCACACAGCATCACTAGGCATCATCTAACGTAACTAGACATCATCCAACATCACTAGGCATCATACAGCATCACTAGGCATCATCTAACGTAACTAGACATCATCCAACATCACTAGGCATCATACAGCATCACTAGGCATCATCTAACGTAACTAGACATCATCTAACATCACTAGACATTATCCAACATCACTAGGCATAATACAGCATCACTAGGCATCATCTAACGTAACTAGACATCATCCAACATCACTATGCATCATACAGCATCACTAGGCATCATCTAACGTAACTAGACATCATCCAACATCACTAGGCATCATACAGCATCACTAGGCATCATCTAACGTAACTAGACATCATCCAACATCACTAGGCATCATACAGCATCACTAGGCATCATCTAACGTAACTAGACATCATCCAATATCACTAGGCATCATACAGCATCACTAGGCATCGTCTAACGTAACTAGACATTATCCAACATCACTAGGCATAATGCAGCATCACTAGGCATCATCTAACGTAACTAGACATCATCTAACATCACTAGACATTATCCAACATCACTAGGCATAATACAGCATCACTAGGCATCATCTAACGTAACTAGACATCATCCAACATCACTATGCATCATACAGCATCACTAGGCATCATCTAACGTAACTAGACATCATTCAACATCACTAGGCATCATACAGCATCACTAGGCATCATCTAACGTGACTAGACATCATCCAACATCACTAGGCATCATACAGCATCACTAGGCATCATCTAACGTAACTAGACATCATCCAACATCACTAGGCATCATACAGCATCACTAGGCATCATCTAACGTAACTAGACATCATCCTACATCACTAGGCATCATACAGCATCACTAGGCATCATCTAACGTAACTAGACATCATCCAACATCACTAGGCATCATACAGCATCACTAGGCATCATCTAACGTAACTAGACATCATCCAACATCACTAGGCATCATACAGCATCACTAGGCATCATCTAACGTAACTAGACATCATCCAACATCACTAGGCATCATACAGCATCACTAGGCATCATCTAACGTAACTAGACATCATCCAACATCACTAGACATCATACAGCATCACTAGGCATCATCTAACGTAACTAGACATCATCCAACATCACTAGGCATCATACAGCATCACTAGGCATCATCTAACGTAACTAGACATCATCCTACATCACTAGGCATCATACAGCATCACTAGGCATCATCTAACGTAACTAGACATCATCCAACATCACTAGACATCATACAGCATCACTAGGCATCATCTAACGTAACTAGACATCATCCAACATCACTAGGCATCATGCAGCATCACTAGGCATCATCTAACGTAACTAGACATCATCCAACATCACTAGGCATAATACAGTATCACTAGGCATCATCTAACGTAACTAGACATCATCCAACATCACTATGCATCATACAGCATCACTAGGCATCATCTAACGTAACTAGACATCATCCAACATCACTAGGCATCATACAGCATCACTAGGCATAATACAGCATCACTAGGCATCATCTAACGTAACTAGACATCATCCAACATCACTAAGTATCATGCAGCATCACTAGGCATCATCTAACGTAACTAGACATTATCCAACATCACTAGGCATCATACAGCATCACTAGGCATCATCTAACGTAACTAGACATCATCCTATAACACTAGGCATCATACAGCATCACTAGGCATCATCTAACGCAACTAGACATCATCCAACATCACTAGACATCATACAGCATCACTAGGCATCATCTAACGCAACTAGACATCATCCAACATCACTAGGCATCATGCAGCATCACTAGGCATCATCTAACTTAACTAGACATCATCCAACATCACTAGGCATAATACAGCATCACTAGGCATCATCTAACGTAACTAGACATCATCCAACATCACTAGGCATCATACAGCATCACTAGGCATCATCTAGCGTAACTAGACATCATCCTACATCACTAGGCATCATACAGCATCACTAGGCATCATCTAACGTAACTAGACATCATCCAACATCACTAGGCATCATACAGCATCACTAGGCATCATCTAACGTAACTAGACATCATCCAACATCACCAGGCATCATACAGCATCACTAGGCATCATCTAAGGTAACTAGACATCATCCAACATCACTAGGCATCATACAGCATCACTAGGCATCATCTAACCTAACTAGACGTCATCCAACATCACTAGGCATCATGCAGCATCACTAGGCATCATCCAACATCACTAGGCATCATACAGCATCACTAGCCATCATCTAACGTAACTAGACATTATCCAACATCACTAGGCATAATACAGCATCACTAGGCATCATCTAACGTAACTAGACATCATCCAACATCACTAGGCATCATACAGCATTACTAGGCATCATCTAACGTAACTAGACATCATCCAACATCACTAGGCATCATGCAGCATCACTAGGCATCATCGAACGTAACCAGACATCATCCAACATCACTAGGCATCATCCAGCATCACTAGGCATCATCTAACGTAACTAGACATCATCAAACATCACTAGGCATCATACAGCATCACTAGGCATCATCTAACGTAACTAGACATCATCCAACATCACTAGCCTACATGTGAAGCAGTGAAGGGGTCAGTGAACTTGCAGTCGGTTGTAAACGAAATTGTTGCCGGCCAAAAACTCCTAGCTGAGAACCTCCAAAAGCAGCAGAAATTACTGGCTGACCATATCAGGAGCCAACAGTCAGCTCTTGACAAACAAAAGAAAACCATTGCGCAGCTTATGTCATACGGTCAACAATGCTCACCACGGCAACCCGGCTGTTTTGGGTGCGGTTCAACCAGTCATTTTCAGAGAGACTGCCCTGCTAGCAATGGAAGAAACCAACGAGGAGTTGGCGGAAAGACAAACAACCGACAGAACTTCCAGCCGCCAGCGTTAAACGAGAAGACTCCACGGCAGTGAGCCATGCCGTGGAGGAGGGGAATAGTGGCTCTAAACCTCTACCAAAAGACGAATGCACGCCAATACACATGGTTGGTGGTACCCCAACGGTTCAAGCAAGGCTTGCTGGTGTTGACGTGCTGTGTGTGGTGGACTCTGGGTCAATGGTGTCCTTCGTGACGGAAGAATTCTATAAAAAGAAACTCCAGCCAACCTGCGGGCGCATGAGACAAGACGGGCGAATGCTTACCCTGCGTGCTGCTAACCGGGGCTGCTAATGGGCTTGAGATTCCGTACCTGGGGTACCTTGAACTAGACGTAGAGGTTGATGGGGTGAACGTACCCGGCTGTGGAGTATTAGTCTTAAAAGACACCCCTGCCACTGTCAAGCAGAGACGAGAGGTGCCTGGGCTCCTTGGAACTAATGTACTGGCGCAAATCCCCAAGTTTGGTGGCCTGCTCCAGCAAAGGACCACTGCTGAGCCAAGGACTGCAGGAACCTGTACCTCTGGCTTTGTCCGAGTCGCTGGAAAGTACCCAGTGCTGGTGCCCCCAAACTCAGTAGCAAGTGTAGCTGTCACTGCATGGTCCCGCCTGTGGTCACTGGTGGAACCCCTCAGTGTACCAGTACCAGGAAACATTCAGGTAGCGAATACCCTGGTTAATGGCGCTAAGATGTGCTTCCTCATCCAAGTCGTGAACCCCTCCCCAAAGGATGTATGGTTAAAGCCTCGAACACGCCTTGGAAAGGTACGTGGTGCAGCAAAGGTGAACAGTGGAGATCAGCTGGAGTTTGATGTGCGCAGCAACGAGGTGATAGTGTCCTGCCTTCTGGGAGCAGAGGACCAGAAGCCTTCCTGATCACCGGAGCCTGGAAAACCTGCGACCCCCCAGAGCAAGCAAGATCTCCCTGCTGAAATAAACCTGACAGATTTCCCCGGGACCCCAGCTGAAAAGCAAGAGGCGTTGCGAATCTTCACCACTTATGCAGATGTGTTTGCTCGTGAAGGAGATAGCCTTGGAAGAACCACCACCATTCAGCACAAGATACCAACATCTGATGACATCCCTGTGAATCAGCGTCACAGACGGATCCCTCCAAACCAGCTGGCTGAGGTGAAGGAGCATTTACAAGATCTGTTAGATAAGGGTGTTATCAAGCCAAGCCAGAGCAACCATGCATCCCCAATTGTACTTGTCCGGAAGAAAAGTGGTGCGCTGCGCATGTGCGTGGACTATCCTCAGCTCAATTCCAAAGTCAAGCGTGATGCTTACCCTCTTCTTAGGATAGATGAGAGCCTGGATGTCTTAGGAGGTGCCAAGCACTTCTCCACCATTGATCTGGCCTCCGCCTACAACCAGGTAGAAGTTGACCCCGCAGACCGGCACAAGACAGCTTTCACCACGCCCTTTGGACTGTTCGAGTACAACCGAATGCCGTTCGGTCTCGGAGGTGCCCCTGCCACCTTTCAGCGTGTTATGCAGACCATTTTCCGTGATGAGTTACTGGAAGTTCTGATTGTCTATCTGGACGACATCATTGTCTTCAGTCAAGACATCAAGACCCAACTGCAGCGCCTGGAGATGGTGTTCCGTAGGCTGCGATAGCATGGACTGAAGATCGAGGCTAAGAAAATGTCAGTTCTTCCGGCCGAAGGTGACGTACCTTGGACATGTAGTGTCTGCTGACGGTGTCGCCACCGACCCTGCCAAGACAGAAGTAGTAACAAACTGGCCACAACCCAGAACCCTCAAAGACCTGAGATCCTTCCTTGGCTTCGCCTCATACTACCGAAGATTTGTCCCACACTTTGCGCAACTGGCAAGACCCCTACACGAGTTGGTCTCCAAGCTGTACGAAGCATGGGAAGCATGGGAAGCAGAGAAGCAAGTCTGTTGGAGGTGATTGGAACCAGGAGTGCCAGAAAGCATTCGATAGCCTTAAACAAGCTCTGACCAGCCCACCAGTGTTAGCTTACCCTATCTACACAAAGCCTTTCATTGTCGAAGTAGATGCCTCTAATGATGGTCTAGGAGCGGTGGTGTCGCAGGAACAAGATGGTAGAATCAGGCCAATAGCCTACGCTAGTCGTGCCCTCAGAGGAGCTGAGAGGAAAATGGAGAACTACTCTTCCAGAAAACTGGAACTCCTAGCTCTCAAGTGGGCCGTATCAGAAAAGTTCCGTGAGTACCTGATCTCCTCCACCTTTACAGTAATGACCGACAATAACCCTCTCACATACCTGCAGTTGAAGAGTAAGCTTAAGGCCGTTGAGCAGCGATGGGTGTCCGAACTAGCTAACTTCAATTTCAACATAAAGTGCCGTGCTGGAAAGCAGAATGCCAATGCTGACGCACTCAGCCGCCTCGACCGGCCGGAAAATGAAGAGTGTGACATTGACCAAGTAGAAGTAATTCTGGCTTCATCCCTTAGCACTACTGCCGTACCTGAATCTGTAAGGGAGCAACTACTCCAGTCAGCAGTGTTCCTGGCAGAGAACCCTACCGCAGCAGTTGAGCAGTTAACAGTAGGCCCTCCCCAAACGTACAGCACAGGCCCATTACCTTCCTGGAATTTAAAGCAGTTGGCCAGATTGCAGAATGCAGATACCACCGTAAAGCGTATGATCCATTACCGCACCATTGGTTGCAAGCCCTCACCACGTGAGAGAAGAGCTGAGTCTCGTGAGGCGAAACAACTTCTTAACCAGTGGAACCGTATCATAGAGAAGAAGGGCGTACTCTACCGCAGCAACTCTGACAACCATGGCAACCAGCACCTGCAGCTAATCCTGCCTGACAGTATCCGTGGGGAGTTCCTCAATCGTGTTCATGACCAGTGTGGTCATCAGGGACTAGAGCGAACAGAACAGTTGGTTCGTGAACGCTGCTGGTGGCCTGGACTGCACAACCACGTCAAACAGTACCTGTCGGAATGCGAGCGTTGCGTCGTAGCAAAGGGACCCTACCTGCCTGTCAAGACACCAATGACGAGTATCGTCGCTACAAAGCCCCTGGAAGTACTAGCCATGGACTTCACCCAGTTTGAGCCTGCATCAGATGGCAGAGAAAATGTCCTGGTACTTACTGATGTATTTACCAAGTTCACTGTCGCAGTATCAACCAGAGACCAGCGAGCGAGCACCGTCGTCAAAACCTTAGTTCGTGACTGGTTCCTGGTGTATGGTGTCCCCAAGCGGATCCACTCTGATCAGGGCAGATGTTTCGAAGCAGAAGTTGTGCAAGAGCTTTGTCAGATGTATGATATCAAGAAGTCTAGAAGCACACCCTACCATCCCCAAGGAAACGGCCAATGTGAACGCTTTAACCGTACCCTGCATGACCTCCTACGTAGCCTTCCAGCTGAGAAGAAGAGGAAGTGGCCTGAGCACCTTAAGGAACTGTGTTATGCATACAATGCAACACCACATTCCTCCACAGGTTACTCTCCTCATTACCTCTTATTTGCAACCGATCCAAGGCTACCTGTTGATCTTTTGCCTCCCTCTGACCAAGATGACCCACCAACTGATAATGGAGAATGGCTAACCCAGCATCAGAATCGCTTACGTGATGCTCACCAGCAAGCTCAGAGAAAACTGAGGGCTGAAGCTAACTTCCGGAAACAGCAGTTTGATCGCCGCCGACAAGTAAAGCCTGACGAGATTCCCATTGGAGAGAGAGTTTTTCACCCGAAGCCACCCACAGGGGAGAGCTAAGATCCAAGACAGATGGAACTCTAAGGTCTACAAGGTTGTTAATCGTCGTGACAATGTTTACGAAATTGAACCAGCTGATGGTCATGGCCCAAGCAGAACTGTCAACCGCTCAGAACTTCAAGTGTGCCCCAAACCAAGGCCCCTACAGGTGCAACCCCCTAATCACAGACGGAGCCGAGTACCCTTGCGAAGAGTCCCCTCTGAAACCTCTGATGACTCCTCAGACGATGCTGACGATATTGAGATTGCATTTGATGCCCCACAAGTGCCCGTACCATTACCAGTCGCAGAGCCAGACGGACCAATACTGCGTCGTTCTGCCAGGCTTAACAAAGGACAACATAGCAACCCTTATAATCAGCCTAGGGCTTCATTTAAGTAATTTTTATGTTTAGTTTTATAGTTTTATTGATTTTGTTTAGCTCGCATGAGGACATGGCAAGCAAAAGCAGGGAGGAGTGTGACCAGGTCACATTTTGTCTTGTTTAGTTTTCATTCAAATTATTCCAAATTACTCCCAAGGATTCTTGTTAGTCGTTATTCAGTTATTTTCCTAAATTACTAAGTTTCCTTTCACACCTTGTTTTGCTATCATTTTGTTATATTATTCCCACACATTTCTTGTACCTAATTCCCGTTGTGTAGGAGTAGTAAATACTTAGTTCCCTTAGGTAAATCCTGTATTTGTGGGCTACAAATTCACTCTCTAACCTTATTTGGTTTAGAGTTAAGTTTATAGTTTCCTGAAATATATTATAAATTGGCTACCTTTGCTCAGTGGATTTAGTTGGTTTAGTTGGTTAGTCTGTGCAACAACAACAAGAGCAAGTTCAGTTCTCAAGCAGACGTCCTAAGTTCAGATGCTTAATTCTCAATAACCCTTGTGTTACTCGTTCCCATTTTGTATTATTTGGCTTGTTTGTGGATTTGTAATAAACTCGTAAATCTTACACTCGAATCTGTGGTTTCTCTCGTCGACCGTTTTGGCCGTCTTACACTTGGAGCCAGCGAATATGCGAGAGTGAAAGTAAACAGCATGCCACGAATCGGTAAACCGGGGAGCCAATAGCGGAGCTAACTCGTTTTTGATGGACAATGATGTCCCCTGGGAAAGAAGTAGACTTGACCAACAAGTTCTTGACACAGGATTTCTCTTGCGATTACGAAAATCTCTGCAGACTTGAAGTGTTAGGCCTAGAAGAGCAGTTAAAGAGAAGTCCAGAAGGGTAGTACGAAGATGGTTTACCTTGGAAGGGCAATCATCCTCCTTTACTCAACAACGAAGCAGGAAGTTTGAAGAGACTGAATGCACTCACAAAGAGATTGGAAAAACAACCGGGGATGCTTGAACGGTATGATACCGTGATTCAGGATCAGCTAGCCCAAGGTATCGTGGAGCGTGTGGAAAGTGAAACTAAAGAGAGAGAATTTTACATACCGCACAAACCAGTCATTCGGGAAACAGCCGAAAGTACCAAGTTACGCATTGTCTATGATGCATCTGCAAGAGCAAGTGAAAAGGCCCCATCCTTGAATGAAAGTCTCGAGATCGGACCACCGACTCAAATCCAGCTATGGAGCTTCCTGGTGAAAAACCGTTTCCATCCTGCAGCTATCTCAGGTGATCTAAAGCAAGCATTTCTGCAAGTTCGAATCTGGGAACCAGACAGAGATGTGATGCGGTTTCATTGGTACAAGGATCTGAAGACTAAAGAGACTGAGGCGTTACGTTTCACGCGAGCTCTCTTTGGCTTGGCGCCGTCTCCCTTCTTGCTTGGGAACATCTCGAGCTCTGTCGGGAACGGTTTCCAGCAGAAGTTGAAGAAATCCTCCAAAGTCTTTACGTCGACGACACCATTACTGGTGGACCGACCGTTCGCGAGACACAGCACTTGAAAGAATCTGCGCAGACAACCTTCAGTGAAGCCCAGTTCGAATTACATAAATGGCACTCCAACGTACCAGCCTTAGAAACAGATATGTTGCAAGAAGAAAGAAGTTCAGAACAAAAATCGAGCTATGCCAATCAACAACTGGCAGCGAAGTCAGGCGAGACAAAGCTATTAGGAATGCCATGGGACAAAGAAAAGGATACGACCGCCGTTATCTTCCTCACACAACCGTTAGAGCCCACTAAGAGGGTGCTTCTGGGAAGTCTAGCCAGAATTTACGACCCACTTGGTCTCGCTTCTCCTACCATATTGGCGGGCAAAGTGCAGTATAGAGAAGTATGCGACAGCCGTCTTGCCTGAGACAAGGCGTTTTCTGGCGTGGCGTTAGACAAGTGGAATGCTTGGAAGAAGATATTGCCTGACAAGGTTGAGATAGCTCAGCATCAAGAGAGAATCGTTGGCATTGATCGACATGGATTTGGAGACCCTAGCAATAAAGGGGTGGCATCGGCAGTGTTTGCAGTTGTACGTCAAGCACAAGGTAATCAGCAAAGCCTCGTCACAGCTAAATCACGCCTAGCTAAGCAGGAACTAACTATTCCCAGACAGGAACAAGTATCCGCTCATATGACAGCAAACCTCATCAGCAACGTGACGGGATTCCCAGTGGAAGGTGTCTACGGTTTTAAGGAAATGGTGGTTACAAGCAGTTCGTGGCAAACAGAGTCAAGAAAATCCAGCAACACAGCTTCATCCAATGGAGATATGTCCGTTCACATCAGACCCCCGCTGACCTTGGAAGCAGAGTAGGGCATGTAGATGAATCTGCGAAGTTGTGGTGGGAAGGTCCTGCATGGCTCGCAGAACCAGAAAGCTGGCCACCAGACATTGTCACCGCCGCTACAAGCGAAACTCAAGCGGAAGCTAAAGTGGCGAGAGAAGCCATGTTTGTGACCAAGACAGAGGACGATGCGCTGAATGAAACTCTGGATAAGCATGGCTACTGGAAAGCCATCCGAATCGTAGCGTGTATAGCAAGGTTCCTGAGTAACGGTAAAGCAAAAGGTGCGAAGAAGTCTGGCCCTTTAACTACCGAGGAGACGGAGACCCAAGTTGAAAGATGGATTTACAGTGTGCAGTCCAGGTTTGCCGCAACGGACAAGTATCAGAAAGACGGGCCTCGTCTCAACCTACAGAAGAATGAATAAGGGGTTTTCGAATGCCGAGGCCGCATTCAAGGTGACTATCCGGTCTACCTCCCTGATGATGATCTTTTCAGCGTGAAATTGGTCACAAGTGCACACGAGAACACTCTCCACGGAGAAGTCAGTCTGACGATGGCTAAAGTTCGAGAAAAGTATTGGGTACCACGACTGAAACGACTAACCAAAAGGGTGATCAAAAGCTGCAACGGATGCAAATGGTTTCAAGCGGTAGCCTATGCACACTAACCAACAGGTAACCTACCAAGAGACAGGACTGAAGGGTCTACACCATTTCAAGTGATCGGAGTCGATTACGCTGGACCAATCAAGTACCGAACGAGAGGACGCAAAGAAGGAAAGGCGTACATCGTGCTCTTCGCCTGCAGCCTTACCAGGCGTCTATACCTAGAGTTGCTTCCGGACCGAACCACTGAAGAGTTCCTTGGAAGCTTGAAGCGCCTGATAGCCCGAAGAGGAAAACCGAAAAAAATCTACTCAGATAATGGCCAGACTCTCGTTGCTGCAGCGAAGTGGTTGAAGCAGGTGGAGAAAAACAAGAAGTCCCAAGATTGGTTAGCCAGGCAAGGAATAAAATGGCAATTCAACTTAAGCAGAGCGCCCTAGTGGGGAGGCCAATTTGAAAGACTAGTTGGCCTTCTGAAGCAGTCTCTCTACAAGACCATTGGCAATGGAAATCTACAATGGAAAGTGCTTCAAGAGGTCATTTTGGACATCGAGATAACTCTCAACAATCGCCCTCTTGGCTATATGAAAGAGGATGTTGAGCTACCCGTTCTAACCCCTAATGCTCTATTGTTTGGGCAGCCAAGTATTCTCCCAGAAATGGATCCGAGTGAGATAGAAGATGCTGACCTCAGAAAACGTGCAAGGTACCTTCTTAAGTGTAAAGAAGCCCTGTGGCGAAGATGGTCCCGAGAATATGTCAAGGCAATCCGAGAGCGACACAACATTATCCATCAAACCAAGGAAATGAATATAAAAGCAGGACAAGTCGTGCTCGTGAAATCCAAAGAACGCAACGGGGGAAATGGAAACTAGGAGTGGTGGATACCCCGATAGAAGGCAGGGATGGCGTTGTACGAGCTGTGCGGCTCATATCCGAAAAGTCATTTATCGAATGACCCATTCAACACTTGTATCCTCTGGAACTGGCTTGTGATGTGTCGACTCAAACTGCTCAAAGAGAGGCCATACCCCTGAATGCAAAGGCCAAAGAATTCAGGCCGAGCAGGCGAGCTGCAGTGACTGCTCGAGAGCAGATGGAAGCTATAGCTATAGCTAGCGCTGAAGACGACGACGATTGATTTGACTCAATGAACGTTTAATGAGACATTGTGTTTTGTTCGCTGATCTTTAGAAACATTCAGTTTATGTATTTGCCCATATTCATAGTCAAATAGGGGGAGTAGGTGGAGAACTTAGGTGATTGTGTGACGCTTGCGTGACTAAATGAACTTTGATTGGATCTGTCAAGATCTGTCAACTGATAGCTGTTTAGTTTACTCTGTAATCATGTATAATTTTAGACTTAGGAACCCTAGCGTGGGAAGAAAAGGTTGTTGTGTAATCACTTGTGATCGGAGAGCATTAAACAGGATTGTGTCAGTTCTGCGTCTGTTTTTGTCGAGATCTTTAAGCTATTCACGACACTGTATTTAAAACTGTTAAGAATATTATTTACCCAAACTAACACATTTACAAAATATAATGAATTCTTTGCAAAACCATAAAATAGAAATGGTGCATTCTGATAAAAGGAGATTAGGAGATTACTGGTATTCACGATCACCTGTACCGCGGTGGAGATATAAGTTTGCGTGTACGTCCGAGGGTTAAGACATGTCTCAACTGGTATTCACGAAGTCCGCCTAACTTAAAATATGTATTAAATTTTCTCCTAAATTTAGGAGGTCAATATTGACCTCCTAACTTATTAAGACTTATCTTGACGGGGGCTAAATTCGATTGTTGACGAGTTTTACGTCGATTTTCAGCATTAAAAATTTTCCCGGGTCAGTAATGTAAAACACACGGTCGGTTATACCTAGGCTTGCAGAGTTATATTTCCGTGAAAATTAAACCCTTGTACGACAAATATCGAAGTGGACCCTAAACGATGATAGATTTGTATGTTGCTTTCGCAGCTGACCATGAACAACAATTTACACAAGGCAAAATATTCATTCATGTAATTTTCATAAATTACTATTCATAAGAGCACGCCATAAAAACCATTTCTGATTGGTTTCCTTTTACTAATCGATAACTGCCCGCGACCACTAAACTTAGGAGACTGCTAAGTTACGCCTAACTTAGGATGGTCATAAGAAATCGTTCGTGAATAGCACTTATGACATATTTTTTGCAAGCCCAAAAATTTTTCTCCTGGTCCCGGTTGTTCACTATCCAGTGGATAACTATTAACAAAATCCTACGAAAATGATGCGTTTTAACTCATTTATTCCTGTCAACAATTACAATTTTCGCGCGCAAATTGCTGGGAGGTGAATAGCACTTGCTATTCCGAGTTTCAGTAGCCAATCAGAGCGCGCCAACAATGCTATCCACTGTTTCAGTATATACTAAATAGTTTTATCCACCTTTTGAACAACCGGGCCCTGGTGTTGGTATATGATGTCTAGTGCCGTTTGTAGATGTCTAGTGATAGTAGATGATGTCTAGTTACGTTAGATTATGTCTAGTGATGGTAGGTGGTATCTAGTGATGGTAGGTGATATCTAGTGATGGTAGAAGATGTCTAGTGATGCTGGATGATGTCTAGTTACGTTAGATGATGCCTAGTGATGCTGTATGATGCCTAGTGATGTTGGATGATGTCTAGTTACGTTAGATGATGCCTAGTGATGCTATATGATGCCTAGTGATGTTGGATGATGTCTAGTTACGTTAGATGATGCCTAGTGATGCTGTATGATGCCTAGTGATGCTGCATGATGCCTAGTGATGTTGGATGATGGCTAGTTACGTTAGATGATGCCTAGTGATGCTGTATGATGCCTAGTGATGTTGGATGATGTCTAGTTACCTTAGATGATGCCTAGTGATGCTGTATGATGCCTAGTGATGTTGGATGATGTCTAGTTACGTTAGATGATAACTAGTGATGCTGTATGATGCCTAGTGATGTTGGATGATGTCTAGTTACGTTAGATGATGCCTAGTGATGCTGTATGATGCCTAGTGATGTAGGATGATGTCTAGTTACGTTAGATGATGCCTAGTGATGCTGTATGATGCCTAGTGATGTTGGATGATGTCTAGTTACGTTAGATGATGCCTAGTGATGCTGTATGATGTCTAGTTACGTTAGATGATAACTAGTGATGCTGTATGATGCCTAGTGATGTTGGATGATGTCTAGTTACGTTAGATGATGCCTAGTGATGCTGTATGATGACTAGTGATGTTGGATGATGTCTAGTTACGTTACATGATGCCTAGTGATGCTGTATGATGCCTAGTGATGTAGGATGATGTCTAGTTACGTTAGATGATGCCTAGTGATGCTGTATGATGCCTAGTGATGTTGGATGATGTCTAGTTACGTTAGATGATGCCTAGTGATGCTGTATGATGCCTAGTGATGTAGGGTGATGTCTAGTTACGTTAGATGATGCCTAGTGATGCTGTATGATGCCTAGTGATGTTGGATGATGTCTAGTTACGTTAGATGATGCCTGGTGATGCTGTATGATGCCTAGTGATGTTGGATGATGTCTAGTTACGTTAGATGATGCCTAGTGATGCTGTATGATGCCTAGTGATGTAGGATGATGTCTAGTTACGTTAGATGATGCCTGGTGATGCTGTATTATGCCTAGTGATGTTGGATAATGTCTAGTTACGTTAGATGATGGCTAGTGATGCTGTATTATGCCTAGTGATGTTGGATAATGTCTAGTTACGTTAGATGATGGCTAGTGATGCTCTATGATGCCTAGTGATGTTGGATAATGTCTAGTTACGTTAGATGATGGCTAGTGATGCTGTATGATGTCTAGTTACGTTAGATGATAACTAGTGATGCTGTATGATGCCTAGTGATGTTGGATGATGTCTAGTTACGTTAGATGATGCCTAGTGATGCTGTATGATGCCTAGTGATGTTGGATGATGTCTAGTTACGTTAGATGATGCCTAGTGATGCTGTATGATGCCTAGTGATATTGGATGATGTCTAGTTACGTTAGATGATGCCTAGTGATGCTGCATGATGCCTAGTGATGTTGGATGATGTCTAGTTACGTTAGATGATGCCTAGTGATGCTGTATGATGCCTAGTGATGTAGGATGATGTCTAGTTACGTTAGATGATGCCTAGTGATGCTGTATGATGCCTAGTGATGTTGGATGATGTCTAGTTACGTTAGATGATGGCTAGTGATGCTGTATGATGCCTAGTGATGTTGGATGATGTCTAGTCACGTTAGATGATGCCTAGTGATGCTGTATGATGCCTAGTGATGTTGGATGATGTCTAGTCACGTTAGATGATGCCTAGTGATGCTGTATTATGCCTAGTGATGTTGGATGATGTCTAGTTACGTTAGATGATGCCTAGTGATGCTGCATGATGCCTAGTGATGTTGGATGTCTAGTTACGTTAGATGATGCCTAGTGATGCTGTATGATGTCTAGTGATGTTGGATGATGTCTAGTTACGTTCGATGATGCCTAGCGATGCTGTATGATGCCTAGTGATGTAGGATGATGTCTAGTTACGTTAGATGATGCCTAGTGATGCTGTATGATGCCTAGTGATGTTGGATGATGTCTAGTTACGTTAGATGATGCCTAGTGATGCTGTATGATGCCTAGTGATGTAGGATGATGTCTAGTTACGTTAGATGATGCCTGGTGATGCTGTATTATGCCTAGTGATGTTGGATAATGTCTAGTTACGTTAGATAATGGCTAGTGATGCTGTATTATGCCTAGTGATGTTGGATAATGTCTAGTTACGTTAGATGATGGCTAGTGATGCTCTATGATGCCTAGTGATGTTGGATAATGTCTAGTTACGTTAGATGATGGCTAGTGATGCTGTATGATGTCTAGTTACGTTAGATGATAACTAGTGATGCTGTATGATGCCTAGTGATGTTGGATGATGTCTAGTTACGTTAGATGATGCCTAGTGATGCTGTATGATGCCTAGTGATGTTGGATGATGTCTAGTTACCTTAGATGATGCCTAGTGATGCTGTGTGATGCCTAGTGATGTTGGATGATGTCTAGTTACGTTGGATGATGCCTAGTGATGCTGTATGATGCCTAGTGATGTTGGATAATGTCTAGTTACGTTAGATGATGGCTAGTGATGCTGTATTATGCCTAGTGATGTTGGATAATGTCTAGTTACGTTAGATAATGTCTAGTTACGTTAGATGATGGCTAGTGATGCTCTATGATGCCTAGTGATGTTGCATAATGTCTAGTTACGTTAGATGATGGCTAGTGATGCTGTGTGATGTCTAGTTACGTTAGATGATAACTAGTGATGCTGTATGATGCCTAGTGATGTTGGATGATGTCTAGTTACGTTAGATGATGCCTAGTGATGCTGTATGATGCCTAGTGATGTTGGATGATGTCTAGTTACCTTAGATGATGCCTAGTGATGCTGTATGATGCCTAGTGACGTTGGATGATGTCTAGTTACGTTAGATGATGCCTAGTGATGCTGTATGATGCCTAGTGATGTTGGATGATGTCTAGTTACGTTAGATGATGCCTAGTGATGCTGTATGATGCCTAGTGATGTTGGATGATGTCTAGTTACGTTAGATTATGCCTAGTGATGCTGCATGATGCCTAGTGATGTTGGATGATGTCTAGTTACGTTAGATGATGCCTAGTGATGCTGTATGATGCCTAGTGATGTAGGATGATGTCTAGTTACGTTAGATGATGCCTAGTGATGCTGTATGATGCCTAGTGATGTTGGATGATGTCTAGTTACGTTAGATGATGCCTAGTGATGCTGCATGATGCCTAGTGATGTTGGATGATGTCTAGTTACGTTAGATGATGCCTAGTGATGCTGTATGATGCCTAGTGATGTTGGATGATGTCTAGTTACCTTAGATGATGCCTAGTGATGCTGTATGATGCCTAGTGATGTTGGATAATGTCTAGTTACGTTAGATGATGCCTAGTGATGCTGTATGATGCCTAGTGATGCTGCATGATGCCTAGTGATGTTGGATGATGTGTAGTTACGTTTGATGATGCCTAGTGATGCTGTATGATGCCTAATGATGTTGGATGATGTCTAGTTACGTTAGATGATAACTAGTGATGCTGTATGATGCCTAGTGATGTTGGATGATGTCTAGTTACGTTAGATGATGCCTAGTGATGCTGTATGATGCCTAGTGATGTTGGATGATGTCTAGTTACGTTAGATGATGCCTAGTGATGCTGTATGATGTCTAGTTACGTTAGATGATAACTAGTGATGCTGTATGATGCCTAGTGATGTTGGATGATGTCTAGTTACGTTAGATGATGCCTAGTGATGCTGTATGATGCCTAGTGATGTAGGATGATGTCTAGTTACGTTAGATGATGCCTAGTGATGCTGTATGATGCATAGTGATGTTGGATGATGTCTAGTTACGTTAGATGATGCCTAGTGATGCTGTATTATGCCTAGTGATGTTGGATAATGTCTAGTGATGTTAGATGATGTCTAGTTACGTTAGATGATGCCTAGTGATGCTGTATGATGCCTAGTGATGTTGGATGATGTCTAGTTACGTTAGATGATGCCTAGTGATGCTGTATGATGCCTAGTGATGTTGGATGATGTCTAGTTACGTTAGATGATGCCTAGTGATGCTGTATGATGCCTAGTGATGTTGGATGATGTCTAGTTACGTTATATGATGCCTAGTGATGCTGTATTATGCCTAGTGATGTTGGATAATGTCTAGTGATGTTAGATGATGTCTAGTTACGTTAGATGATGCCTAGTGATGCTGTATGATGCCTAGTGATGTTGGATGATGTCTAGTTACGTTAGATGATGCCTAGTGATGCTGTATGATGCCTAGTGATGTTGGATGATGTCTAGTTACGTTATATGATGCCTAGTGATGCTGTATTATGCCTAGTGATGTTGGATAATGTCTAGTGATGTTAGATGATGTCTAGTTACGTTAGATGATTCCTAGTGATGCTGTATGATGCCTAGTGATGTTGGATGATGTCTAGTTACGTTAGATGATGCCTAGTGATGCTGTATGATGCCTAGTGATGCTGCATGATGCCTAGTGATGTTGGATGATGTCTAGTTACGTTAGATGATGCCTAGTGATGCTGTATGATGCCTAGTGATGTTGGATGATGTCTAGTTACCTTAGATGATGCCTAGTGATGCTGTATGATGCCTAGTGATGTTGGATGATGTCTAGTAACGTTAGATGATGCCTAGTGATGTTGGATAATGTCTAGTGATGTTAGATGATGTCTAGTTACGTTACATGATGCCTAGTGATGCTGTATGATGCCTAGTGATGTTGGATGATGTCTAGTTACGTTAGATGATGCCTAGTGATGCTGTATGATGCCTAGTGATGTTGGATGATGTCTAGTTACCTTAGATGATGCCTAGTGATGCTGTATGATGCCTAGTGATGTTGGATGATGTCTAGTAACGTTAGATGATGCCTAGTGATGTTGAATAATGTCTAGTGATGTTAGATGATGTCTAGTTACGTTACATGATGCCTAGTGATGCTGTATGATGCCTAGTGATGTTGGATGATGTCTAGTTACGTTATATGATGCCTAGTGATGCTGTATTATGCCTAGTGATGTTGGATAATGTCTAGTGATGTTAGATGATGTCTAGTTACGTTAGATGATGCCTAGTGATGCTGTATGATGCCTAGTGATGTTGGATGATGTCTAGTTACGTTAGATGATGCCTAGTGATGCTGTATGATGCCTAGTGATGTTGGATGATGTCTAGTTACGTTAGATGATGCCTAGTGATGCTGTATGATGCCTAGTGATGTTGGATGATGTCTAGTTACGTTAGATGATGCCTAGTGATGCTGTATGATGCCTAGTGATGTTGGATGATGTCTAGTTACGTTAGATGATGCCTAGTGATGCTGTATGATGCCTAGTGATGTTGGATGATGTCTAGTTACGTTAGATGATGCCTAGTGATGCTGTATGATGCCTAGTGATGTTGGATGATGTCTAGTTACGTTAGATGATGCCTAGTGATGCTGTATGATGCCTAGTGATGTTGGATGATGTCTAGTTACGTTAGATGATGCCTAGTGATGCTGTATGATGCCTAGTGATGTTGGATGATGTCTAGTCACGTTAGATGATGCCTAGTGATGCTGTATGATGCCTAGTGATGTTGGATGATGTCTAGTCACGTTAGATGATGCCTAGTGATGCTGTATGATGCCTAGTGATGCTGTATGATGTCTAGCGACATTGGATGACGAATAGTGATGTTAGATGATGTCTAGCGACATTGGGTGACCTACGGTGATGTTGGATGACGTGTAGTTATGATTGGTGATGGTTTAAGTGAAGATATTGTAGCTGAATTTTCCTTTAGTGTACTGGAACACGAACTTACTACCAAAGAAAGGCTGGTTTTCACTTGCGCATAAGCATAAGCACAAGCCAACATACGCAGACTCAGTAACATGTTGATCATTAGTGCCTATTGTTCTGTTTTGTTAAAACAATTGGAACTAATGAATAACACGTTACTGAGTCTGCTTATGTTAGCTTGTGCTTATGCTTATGCGCTAGTGAAAACCAGCCTTAAATAACATCGGGTGAAACCTGATTTCTGCGCCCGTGCAAGAATGAGCAACCCCACAAACCAATTGTTTTCACTGCGACCGCTGGGCAGAAATCAGCTTCACCCGATGTTATCTAATGCCGACCCTTCGAGTGTGGGTATATACTTCATGCTAACACACCATATAGGGATCCACACCATATAGGGATCCTATCATAATAGGGATCGTATCATAATAGGGATCCCTGTTTTCTCCTGTTTTCTCCTGTTTTACCCTGTTTTCTTCTGTTTTCCTCTGTTTCCTCCTGTTTTCCCCTGTTTCCTCCTGTTTTCCCCTGTATTCCCCTGTTTCCTCCTGTTTTCCCCTGTATTCCCCTGTTTTCTCCTGTTTTCCCCTGTATCCCCCTGTTTTCTCCTGTTTTCCCCTGTATCCCCCTGTTTTCTCCTGTTTTCCCCATGTATCCCCCTGTTTTCCCCTGTTTTTTCCTGTTTTCCTCCTGTTTTCCCCTGTTTCCTCCTGTTTTTCCTGTTTTCTCCTGTTTTCCTCTGTTTCCTCCTGTTTTCCCCTGTCTCCTCCTGTTTTCCCCTGTCTCCTCCTGTTTTCCCCTGTTTTCCCATGTATCCCCCTGTTTTCCCCTGTTTCTTCCTGTTTTCCCCTGTTTCCTCCTGTTTTCCCCCGTATCCCCCTGTTTTCCGCTGTTTTCTCCTGTTTCCCCTGTTTTATCCTGCTTTCCCCTGTTTTCTCCTGTTTCCCCTGTTTCCTCCTATTTTCTCATGTTTTCTCCTGTTTTCCCTGTTTTCCCCTGTATCCTCCTGTTTCCCCTGTTTTCCCCTGTTTTCTCGTGTTTTCCCTGTATCCTCATGTTTCCCCTGTTTTCCGCTGTATCATTCTGTTTTCCCCTGTATCCTCCTGTTTTCTCCTGCTTTCCCCTGTATCCTCCTGTTTTCCCCTGTTTTCTCCTGTTTTCCCCTGTTTCCTCCCGTTTTCTCCTGTTTCCTCCTGTTTTCTCCTGTTTCCCCTGTTTCCTACTGGTTTCCCCTGTTTTCCCCTGTTTTCTCCTGTTTTCCCTCTATCCTCCTGTTTCCCCTGTTTTCCCCGGTATCCTCCTGTTTACCCTGTTTTCTCCTGTTTCCTCCTGTTTTCCCCTGTTTATATTAAATTTCTCCTGTTTTCTCCTGTTTCCCCTGTTTCCTCGTGTTTCCCCTGTTTCCTCCTGTTTTCCCCTGTTTCCTCCTGTTTTCCCCTGTATCCCCCTGTTTTCTCCTGTTTTCCCCTGTATCCCCCTGTTTTCTCCTGTTTTCCTCTGTTTCCTCCTGTTTTCCCCTGTATCCCCTGTTTTCTCCTGTTTTCCCCTGTATCCCCTGTTTCCTCCTGTTTTTCCCAGTATCCCCCTGTTTTCTCCTGTTTTCCCCTGTATATGTGAAAAGTACAAACTATACGAAATAAAAAAAGGTGCAAATTTTTTATTATTAACCCAGAAGAATTCAATAGCTTTAAATAAAGTTCCTTTATTTTAAAGTGTAAAAGAAGTAACCAATAACCCTTAAATGACTTAAAACAATAACTCTTTCGTTTTTTCTTCGCACGGTGCTTCATCGGCAAGGTGTTACTTTTTAAACTGACATCACAATCAATATCTTTCAGTGGGCCTGGTAGACTTGACTAGGATATTTTTTTTTGAGAAACATTTTCAGAGTTGTACGTAAGTTAATTTCAACAAATTGAACAGTAATTGAACTCGAACATAAACTTGTGAAAAATTTTAACACACATGGAATTTTTAAGTGAGGTGTGATTTTTACAGTCTTTTGTTCTTTTATCAACCGACAGTGCCAGATAAAAGTTTCCGGACGTAAATTCATTTATACATTATAAAAGGGAAAAAACTGTAGGAAAAAGTTTACTGGGAGAGGAACTATATTTCATGACGTTGATCTCCTTTCAAATGAATTACTTCGGTGCAATCTCTTTAGTAGCAACATTTTAAAAAGGATCGCTTCTAAATAATTTAAGAGTGGATTGTTCATTTAAATTTACATAGTTTCAATCGGCAAAGTCCGATAAGACATCCAGAGGAGAAAACAGGAGCAAATAGGAGAAAACAAGGGGAAACAGGGGAAAACAGGAGAAAACATGGGAAAACAGGGAAAAGCAGGAGTAAACAGGGGGAAACAGGGGAAAACAGGAGAGAACAGGGGAAAACAGGAGGGAAACAGGGGAAAACAGGAGAGAACAGGGGAAAACAGGAGGGAAACAGGGGAAAACAGGAGAGAATGGGGAAAAAAGAGGAAAACAGGGGAAAACTGGAGGAAACAGGAGAAAACAGGAGGAAACAGGAGGAAACAGGAGGAAACAGGAGAAAACAGGGAAAAACAGGGAAAAACAGGAGAAAACAGGGGAAAACAGGAGAAAACAAGGAAAAACAGGGGAAAACAGGAGAGAACAGGGGAAACAGGAGGAAACAGGAAAAAACAGGAGGAAACAGGAGAAAACGGGAGGAAACAGGGGAAAACAGGAGAAAACAGGGGAAAACAAGAGGATACAGGGGAAAACAGAATGATACAGCGGAAAACAAGGGAAAACAGGAGGATACAGGGGAAAACAGGGTAAACAGGAGGATACCGGGGAAACAGGAGAAAACAGGGGAAAACAGGGGAAACAGGAGGATACAGGGGAAAACAGCAGAAAACATGAGAAAACAGGAGGAAACAGAGTAAAGCAGGATAAAACAGGGGAAACAGGAGAAAACAGGGGAAAACAGGAGAAAACAGGGGGAAACAGGAGAAAACGGGGGAAAACAGGAGAAAACAGGGGAAAACAGGAGGAAACAGGGAAAAACAGGAGAAAACTGGAGGAAACAGGGTAAAAAAGGAGGAAACAGGGGAAAACAGGAGAAAACAGGGGGATACAGGGGAAAACAGGGGAAAACAGGAGGAAACAGGGGCAAACAGGAGAAAACATGGGGATACAGGGGAAAACAGGGGAAAACAGGGAAAAACAGGGAAAAACAGGAGAAAACAGGAGGAAACAGGGGAAAACAGGAGGAAACATTGGAAAACAGGAGAAAACAGGGGAAAACAGGGGGATACAGGGGAAAACAGGGGAAAACAGGGGGATACAGGGGAAAACAGGGGGATACAGGAGGAAACAGGGGAAAACAGGAGGAAACAGAGGAAAACAGGAGAAATCAGGGGAAAACAGGGGGATACAGGGGAAAACAGGAGAAAACAGGAGGAAACAGGAGAAAACAGGGATCCCTATTATGATACGATCCCTATAGACCAATTCCGATATATTAAAATTCATACTTGGCTCCGAGGATTAGGGGAATAAAACAAAAGAAATCACATCGAGGTTCAGGTATGAATAATTTCTTTCTTTTGTTTTATTCCCCTAAGCCTCGGAGCCAAGTATGAATTTTTTAAAAAAAATCGGAATTGGTCTAATCCCTACATGGTGTGGATCCCTATATGGTGTGTTAGCATGAAGTATATACCCGAGTGTGGGTTTCAGAAATCAATTTGAAAGAAAAATAATGTTCTCCTTTGGTTTGCCTTGAAACTGTGTGGTTTTGATAACGTTCAAGTAGTAAATTGATGCATTTTCACTGCAATGTTTCCAACAGCGGGATATTTTCGGAGCACAAACTGCCCTTTCTTTGTTCACGGTTTGTGCCACCGGCCATATTGCCACTTTCGACACAGCAAACCTGGTACGTAAAAATTGTGATAACAATGTACAATGAACGTAGTTTTAGTCTGAATCTAATGGTGATGTTTGTGATAATGCTATTTTTTTCTTCATTTGAAAAATGGAAATTAGGAATGAAGGATTTTATTTCGTCAAAGAACAGCTTTTAGATGACCCATTCAAACCTGCAGTGATCTCGAGTCTTTTAACGTGATTCTAGAACATTTTTATGTATCAATATAGTCTTAAGGTGGCTGGCAATAGTTCCCAGTATTTTCCATCACTTATACTTTAATGGATCAATATTACAATTTTTTATCTGTTGATGCTACAATAATGGTATCAACCATGGGAGTGAGATATTGGCACTTGGAGTGTTGACTACATACATGTACATACCTTTCTAATTTTGCCTCTGTTTCTAACGTTAGCAACAGAGGCAAAATTAGAAAGGTATGTATGGAGTCAAAAAACATGCTCATATCTCACCCCCAAATTGCAATAAGAGGGGGCGTAAGGGTTTGCGGTGATGCGGTTTTGCGTTATTTTTGGTGCAGTTTTACGTAAAAAAAATTTTGACATGCGGTATTGCGGCTTTATAAGACTCAGTGGTTTGCAGTTTTCATAAATTTCATAGGTTTTCGTAAATTTTGGATGCGGTATTGCGTTTTTTTTTAAACGTTTTTCTGCGTGGTTTTGCGGTTTTCGGACCCCCCTTACGCCCTCCCCCAATAAGATGCTAATTTTTGGCAAGCAGGCTTTTTTCTTCATGCTCTCTCAAATATCTAATCAAATCCCATAATTTCACAAATTTAAGTTTTTGTGATGTCACACTTTAGGACTCTATTCACACTCCCCAAAAAATCAATTAACTTCGTGGAGGATATTAATTTCACAGCATACCACTCAAAACATTTGCATTACTAGTGATCATTATGCTGTACAAGGTGGATCTACATGCCTAGTGAACCCGGCGTTTCTTTGAATCAGCAGTTTTTTCTTGCCTGCCATTTTGAAAGAAAGGGTTATTATTTGTTTTTCTTGGCAGCCGACCTTCGCCCAAAAGACGTTGCGGTCGTTTGTTTTTGTTTTGAAATGTTCCATTGTTCATACGCGTGATATGATTGGTTGCACGTATTCAAGCATGAATTTCATGTTGCACGAAATTCAGCACAGAAAGTGATCACAGTGCACACAGCATTTTGGGTGAAGGTGGGCATTTAAGTTTATCATACCACAAAATTAATAAACGTTTGAGGGGCTTACAACTTCCTTTATTATACCTGGCGTTTATTTGGGGCCTGGCATTTAATCGAGAAAATATGGTAACTGTGATTTTTGGGTCCTGAATTGTTGTCATTCTGCCCCCCCCCCCCCCTCCTCTCCCCCCCCCCCCCCCAAAAAAAAAAAAAACATTTTTGTACTACCCCAGCATGACGTAAGATGAGCATCAATTGTGTTCCGAAGGTGGCTTTAGATTTAATTTTTTGACTGACAGTTACTGTTTATACTATGCTCCTGTTCGCTTTTAAACTATGTTTTGCTTGGTTGAAATAAAATAAACTTGTTATCCTTTGCTTTGTTATTCTCTAAAAATATCCTCACGCAGTGAAAATGTTGAAAACATAATAAGCACCCTCCCTTGAAAAAGCGACGACCTCGAAAGCGCCCACCCTTAAGGTCCCAAAATGAAATAAGCACCCAGGGCGCTTAATCGAATAAGTACGGTAACTGTCCCCTGTCCCCTTAATAGAGGTGATAATACAATTAAGATTATATGTGCAACCAGGAGAAATGTTCTTTTAATGAAGGTATCCCAAAGTAGAAGTTCCATTGTATCCAGACTGGGTAAAAAAAAAATACTAAAAATGAAATCTGAGAAACACTGGAAATATAATGCAAAGACATGTTGTTTTATAAACATTGAAATATTTACCTTTAATAGGCTAATATCTATATTATGGAATGCAAGCAAGTAAATTTTCTTTTATTGTAAACAGGACTCAAGAATTCAAAGAGCAAAATATCCCCTCGTAAGCATAAAACAGCTGAAGAACATCACTCTGCTGGAGATTCTGTGCAGCATGTAAGTAAAGTCACTGAACTTGCAGTAGCAGCTTCTGATGTTAAGACTGGAAATTCTCACCAGTCTCATGATGAAGACAAATACAAAACAACCCCAACTACAGCAGTAAAAAGCATTCTGAAAAAATCAAATGAGGAAACTAGCAAACAGTCTGGCCTTGAGGATTCCTCTGATAAAACAGCCACTGTGGACGACTCAGCAAGAACTGACAGGAACAGTATTGAATCATTTGATGATACAGAGCAGCCTTTTGCTTCTCTTACTGATGAGGAGAAGCAAATTATTGGGCTCATTTCACATCCTTCAAGTGTGAGCAATAATTTAAGCACATGCAAAAGCTTGGATGCAAAAACAAATCCAGTATCAAATGCTATCAGTGTCTCGAGTTTTGACAGTAAAACATCTGCCTCAACAAACATAAATAATGAAGCTGTTGTGAGCAGTGAAACTGCCAAAACAAACTTAAATGATCCTTGTAAGGATGCACAAGTGAAAGAAGAGGTAATGAAGGATATATCAGATGAAGCTCTCCTTTGTTCTGATGTAAAAGAGAAAATTGCAGATGAACTACTGACAGACTCATGCCACGATCATATGGCAGAAAAGCATGACCTCGCAGTAACTAAGGAGAATTTTGATACTCTCACAAAGGAGAAATCTAATGCATCCACTGAGGAGAAACCTGATAAAATATTATCAAGGAAAAGAAAATCTGTTCAGCTTAAAACAACAACAACAACGAAAACTTTAGTTGAAGGATGTAAAGATTATATGCCCTCATCAGATGTAATATTAAAGAAAAGAAAATCACAACAATTGCCTTGTGTCACAGATGCTATCTCTCCTGACTCTTCGGCAAAGGGGTCTGAGGACGTTAGGGAATTAAAACATTTAAAAGGGAATGATGGTTGTATTAAACAAGGACCTACTACACTAGATCAATTTTTGAAGTCAGCATCAAAATCATTTCAGCAAATTAAATTTTCTAAGAAAACATCATCCCATAGCAAGGACAGTAAGCTAAAGGAAGCAGCATATATTATTCCAAAGAAACATAAACTTGTTGTTGATGGTGCTGTAACATTAAAAAGAAAAAATCCCGCCGAAGAGGTACCAGTAGAAAGTACTCATGGGCTAAAGAAACAAGTTAATATTTCTGATGCTGACATAAATTTCTTTGGCTCCACTAAAAAGACCCCAAAAATTAGCAAAGTTGAAAAACAAAAGAAAAGTACAGAAAGAACATCTCCAGTTAAAACTTCAAAAGGCTCTAAATTGGAGGCAAGAGGATTGGATAAGCGCAAAGACTTGAAACAGAAGTTTTCTAAGGGTGTTTCAATTTTAATAAGCGATGACAGTGATGCATTAAGTCCAGCAAACTGCGATTCAAGCTCCGATGAAGACAATCATCTCAAGCGGATTTGGGATGAATATGAACCACAACATGACTCTGCGTGGGTTGAGGATTTACCTGTCAAAAGCCCAGTAAAAGAATTACTAGGGAAGAAAATATTACCTGCAGCTGCAGCAGTGCCATTAACTGCTGAAGAGAAGCAATCTTCCATGGCAGATACTTTGGGATTAGGGAAAAAGCAGCGTGTTGCTCATTCAGCCAATCATGTAAGTAAAAGTGAATGGTTTGGTGGAAATTAGATAGTTAAATATATGATGTATACCTTTCCTTGAAAGGAATACATGTACTGTTACCACCCTCTTGTGAAATGCAAATCATGCACAAATCGTGCTGTGTGCTACACTTGCGCTATGTGATTCTTGTAACATGCAATTGTCGCCAATCCTATAGGCTTTTGAAAAGCTTAAAAATAAGTAAGTGGAGAATTTTGACACCTTTTCAAGCAAAATAACAAAGATCTGTTTTGCAAATTCCTAGCACATTGCATTATTAGTTTACATTAATTTTTTTAATAGAAACTGCAAATGTATGGGAAAACTTGCCTAACACATATAAAAAAGGGGGGTTCTGGGACCAGATTCGGGGGACCGTCGGTTCAGCACTTTCCCTGGGGATTGCATGTGTTTGTTCTGTGACAATGGTGTATGGTCCCACCGATTTAACTGACCCCTCGATGTATTCAAGCCAAACCTGCCTCAGAATTATTTTCTATTGAAAAAATATTTTCCATGTATATGTTGCAGGTAATTTTTATTTTTAGTTCATTTTATTTTTAACTACTAGGTAATTTTTTTTAACTACTAGGTAATTTTTTTCTAACTAGTTTATAGCGGAGCACTCGCCAGGCCGAAGGCCCGGCTGTGCAGCCCCATACTCATAGAACCTAGCCCATCATTTTTCATGGTCATGGCTAGCGGAATGTTTCGTGGGCGCGTGTCTGCAACATGTGTGTCGCCTACACGCGCGGCTACAGAGCCGTCAGCTTGGTAAACACTTTTTAGAAAAGTTGGATCTTTCGCAGTGTTAGGCGGAGCAGTAAAGTCGTTATTTCCCTGCATTTTTTCGCGCTTTGCTACTCAAGACAGGGATACTAATTAAGGGATACTCAGAAGCCGCTTTAGTGGAAAAAAAAGAGCTTTTAGGGATAAAATCTTGCTTCGAGGAACTTCATATTATCAACATGATCAATGCAGGAGCAATGCGGGGAGATGCCTTGTTTTTATTACAGATTTCAGAACCGAAGAAGCAGAGTTTTAACGAATTTCCAAGCAGTCCAGTGCTTTAAAGGTAAAATAAATCACATTTTTCGATGGGAATTTATGTTGATATCAATTTTTGATTGACTTTTTCTTTGTGTTATCTTAAGTTTTGGAGACCTGTTTATGAAACGTGCTCAAATTAAGTCGTGTTGTTATCTTGAATTTCATCGAGGACAGCTCTGCCTTGATGCGCTATGATAAATGGAACGTGTTTTACTTTTAAACATAAACTAATGAAGATTTGAATAAAATTTTTCGAAAGAAGATTGTGTTGTCCATTTTTATGTGCTTGTTCATTCATTACATAGATTGAAAAGCGATTTTATGTAAACAAAACAAGACTTAGATTTTCTGTCTTCACTCACGTCGCCTTATACAAATATGTTTGTGTATTTTTGCAATTTTGATTTCCAAATCAGTTTCTCGGGCAATTTTTGACAAACAAAAACTGTATTTTATTCGGAAGTTAGTCGTACCTGTTATTCTAGACAGAGAAAAGTTGTTTTTGTGAACTTTTGTACGGTCTAAATGTACTGTGCAGACAGTCGGGTAATACTGTTTTTTGACAATTGCTAAAATTGAAAAATAGCCCGGTCATCAATCTTAATTCTTGTGCTTCCGACCTTTCACCTTAGTTAAGCTTGTTCATAGTGCTACGCTGTTAGGCTCTGCCTATCTATATATATTTTTTATTGTTTGAAGGTAGGAGTTGAGTTGGGGTCAGGGTGACTTACCATACAACAGATTATTTTGTAGCCAGGGTTTGTGATTAGCCCTCAGCATTACGGTTTGAGGGTTAGAGTTAAGTTGGGGCCAAGGTGATTTACATGTTCACAAATCATTTTGCAGCCAGGGTTTGAGATTAAGCCTGAACATTACAGTTTTAGGGTTACACTGTAGGTTTAGGTTAGGGTTAGGGTGACTCTCCATGTCAAATATATTGTTTGGAATACATTGTTTCATTGAAATACAGTAATCCTTTAATAACTATCAGTCCTTCTGTGAGATGCATTAAACTGGAAATCTGTGCAATAATGTTGAATATGATGTATTGATTGTGAGCCATTTTGCAAGCTTTTGTGAATGTTATGTCCTTTGTAGTGTTAAACTGCATGTTGGGTTTGGAGCATTTCAGTAGTCTTGCGGAGATATCAGTGTTGAGATTTTTCCAAACTTTGTTACGATTGTTACAAGGCAGGTACAAAAGTCGGAACAGATCAACTCGGATCGGATCGGACCGGATCCAGTCCGGGTCGGATCAACTCGGATCGATCCAGATTGACTCGGATCATAAAAAAAATGAAATGAGAAAAAATAAAAATTTTACCCAATTGTAGGTTAAAATTCCTCTCAGAAATAGGCCAGATCAAGTAAGCTTTGCAACGTTTAGAGTTCCGTGGCGTTCTCCGTGGCATTCACCCGCCATTTTGTTTACTAGTGCCAGTTCCTCTCGGATCAGGTTACAAACTCGTGGTTTCGTTACACGTTCCATTATGGACCCAGCTGAAGATGCTGATTGTAAAGGTAAAATCTAAGTCGGTTCTCAAAAGTGACTTAATAAGCATAGTTTCCACTTCGACACTCCCCACTATAAAAAAAAAAAACAATATGAACATTCTGAGTTACAGAAACTATAATTTTCTTTAAATTGAGCATTTTCATTGAGAAAGATAGCCTAGATTTTACCTTCCTGCCTTCAGCTGGATCCATGTTTATATGATCGATTGATGGAACGTGTAACAAAACCACGAGTTCGTAACTTGATCTGAGAGGAACTGGCACTAGTAAACAAAAAAGGCGGGTGAACGCCACAGAGAGAGCCATGGAACTCTAAACGTTGCAAAGCTTACTTGATTTGGCCTATTTCTGAGAGGTATTTTAACCTACAGTTGGGTAAAATTTTTATTTTTTCTCATTTCATTTTTTTTATGATCCGAGTTGATCCGACCCGGACTGGATCCGGTCCGATCCGATCCGATCCGAGTTGATCCGTTCCGACTTTTGTACCTGCCTATTGTTACACAATTGTTACTTTCAACTGAGATTACTTTGCGAAAAAGTAATTAAAAGATACACATAAAATGCGCATAAATCTGTGTAGCGCATTATCGTGAATGTAGACTTAAAAATCTTTTTAATTATAGCGCTAATATTTAGTTTCTCAGACGTTTCGAGGCTGCTGCCTCTTCATCAGTGAGTTTGAACGCAACTGTCAAAAAATGTATGCGCATGCTAAATTTAAAATCCCTAACAACTCAAAAAAAGCTTGCGTTAGGCGCGCGCGCACATACAGTTCTACTGAAATTTGAATTTGACATCGAGCCCATTGGGGCGCAGAGTTCTGTGGTGGAATATCAATTGGGCCTCCCTTTAGCGTCTGGTTTTTAAACTCCCAGGTCCAGAGACGATGACTGAAACCAGCATATCATCAACGTTGTGTCCGTCTGATATGAAGTGTTGTGCGACCAGAAGTTCCTTGCCAGATGCGTCTTTCTCCTTTCTTTTGGTCACCGAGAGGCGATGTTCTCTGAACCTTTCTGCCAATAGCCGCCCAGTTTCACCAATGTAGACCTTATCACACACTCGGCATGAGATGGCATACACAAGGTTTCTTGTGGTGCAAGAGAACCTGTGTTGGATGGTGATACGTCCCCCTGGGGTGTCAACGGTGGGCGCTGAGTTGGTGTGGGCACAAGTTTTGCATCGAGGGCGCTGGCAAGGAAAGGTGCCATGATCTTCCTCTGTAGTAACATTGAGTGAGCTGTGTACTAGGGTGTCCTGAACATTCTTGTCTCAGTGATACGCACACAAAATACGCACTGGCTGGAATAAGCTTCTAGTGTCATTCCCATTCAGCAGGATTGGGAAGTTTTTCACCATGATGTTACGAATGGGCATGTTGTTAGGGTGGTAGGTTAGAATGAGCTGGATGGTTTCTTGCTGCTCAGACACCTCGTCTCGCGGTTGAAGCACTGCTTCAGGAGTGACCACAGAGACCTGGTTAATGGCGTTTCTGACCACACACGTTGGGTAACCATGCTGGAGAAAATATCCTGCCATTTCCTTGCTTTTACACTTGAAATCGGTGGGGTCGCTGCAAATACGCTTCAGGCGTAATAACTGGCTATATGGAATGAAATCTTTGCATTTCACAGGGTGCGAAGAGTTGTAGTTCAAATAGCAATCATGGGAGTCCGTATCTTTGTAATGGATAAGCTATGGTCTTGCTGTCTGGGGTCAGGCATGCAAGACTCATCTAAATAAAATTTTAATCCTCCAAAAGAAAGTTCTACGCATGATATATTTTGTGGATACTCATGAGCATGCAATCCTGCTATATATTGAAGCTGACATCTTACCTGTATCGTTCATGTATTATAAGTCTATAGCTAGTATAATGCATGACATAAATAACAACATTTCACCACAAAATATCTTAAACCTATTCCAAAAAGTATATTAGGATGCAACGGTGATGTTTTGTCAACTGGATCAATCTTCACAGAGACATAATCATCAATGTCAAACATATTAATTTGATTTTTTTCTGGACAGCTTCATTTTTTCATTATATTCTTTTTGTTTCTCATTTGTTGCAATCCTTGTTGCTTTTTGTTGTACCAAATCATCTTCAGGGGCTTTTCTTTTGTGGGAGGATGAGCTGGCTTCCTTTTCAGAACTTGTTTCTTCCTTGTCATCTTCTACAGTGACATCTTCCAGATTTATGTGATCTGCTACTGCTGTTGCTGTACATGAAGCTGTTGAAGTAGCTGTAGCCATTGTTGCCGTAGCTGTTGCTGTGTGGCTGATAGTTTGGTGTTGGGGTAGTATGCCAAATACTAGTTCATATGGGCTCTTATATGTGGCTTGGTGCACAGTTATATTCTTTTTGCAGGTTGCTTCCCCAATGAAATTGCACCGTTTTGTTTTATCAGCTCTTTTTTTATGATATTGGAGAGATTTTTTCACAGTTTGGTTATTTCTTTCCACCAAACCCTGGGTTTGCGGTGTTCGAGGAGCACCATGAACAAGCTTGATTTTGTGTGATTCACAAAATGCTCTCATTTCTTTATTTTTAAATTCTCCCCCATTGTCAGTATGTAACACGGTTGGGAAACCAAGTAGCCAGAATAACTTTTTAATTGACTGCAATATATACTTCTTCTGCTGTTTTTTGAGTAAGAGCACACAGCCAGGAGAATTTGCTGTAGTGATCTGTGAGATGTAAAATCCACTTGTGTTTTTGTCCACAGTAACACTCCAAATTTCTAAAGTCCATTAAATCCTTTTGTACGTGACATACTAGGTAACTGTTGGCCTGGAGAGGATTTGTTATTGGTTTCTTTGTTGGATACATGTATGTCACGCTAGCTTGCTGGTTATGTAGGTGGCATAGCCCAACAAACAGATGTATGACATGCTGTGATATCTCGGTATACATCTTTTTCAGGTACTCTTCTGTCTTATCTCTTCCACGATGAGCTGTTTGAGAATGCGTTTCAGTTAAGGTTTTGTGTAGATCTTGTCTTAGAACTACAATCTTTATATCTTTTGACAGGATATTGTCATTCTGTAATGTCCATTGCTTTCTTTCAATTGCTTTCACTTCCAGCTTTGTTAAACCATATTCTTCATGATTTTTCTTTGAATTTTAAAGCCATTTCTTGGCATTCTTATAAAGCTCATCATCAATAAATGCTGTCCCCCTTTTTTGATTGTTTAAGTTCTTCCAGTTTTTCATAAAATTGTTCTTTATCAACACACAAAGCCATGCTTTTGATACAACAACAACAACAACAAAAAGTCTTTATTTTCAAAAACACAGAACTGTTACATTTTAGCTACCCGCGTTTAGCAAAGGCTATTCTAGGTGGGCAGATTAAAGAAAAGTACATGGAGAAAGTTATAACTTTTTACAATTAGAGAGATTAAAGAGATTAGAATTGAGAGAAAATGAAAAAATAGTTAAATAAATAATTAAAAAAAATTGGTGTTGAATTTAACTAGAAATCAATTTTTTTTATTATCAAAGGCATTTCAATATAGTCGTTTTCGTTTTGTAAAATATCAAGTAGCAAATTGTGTAGTGTTTTTAAAACATTTTTCCTAGGGAGATCTCTAATATAGTGAGGTATCTCATTCCAAAGTTTAACGCCAAATCGAGAGAGTGAATTTTTGAGTTTATCCATCCTGGAGCTTTTCACATAAAATTTACCAGAGGTCGATGACCGCGTATTGTATGAATGAACACTGGAAGTTTTTTGAAATAGGTTTAAGATATTTTGTGGTGAAATGTTGTTATTTATGTCATGCATTATACTAGCTATAGACTTATAATACATGAACGATACAGGTAAGATGTCAGCGTCAATAAATAGCGGGATCACATGCTCACGAGTATCCACAAAATATATCATGCGTAGAACTTTCTTTTGGAGGATTAAAATTTTATTTAGATGAGTCTTGCATGCCTGACCCCAGACAGCAAGACCATAGCTTATAAAAGGTTGAATTAATGTTCGATAAATATGAAGTAAAACAAAACGAGGTAAGAAATGTCGTAACTTGGAGATAAGTCCTACAGTTTTACTGATTTTTGTCGTAATAGCGTCAATATGGTATTTTCAGGAAAGATTATTGTCAACCAATACACCAAGATATTTAATATAGTTTTTAGATTCAAGAGCAACATTTCTTCCCTTCTCGTTATCAAAAATGTACAGTTGCGGCTGGTAAGTAATTCTTTTTTGGTAAGGACGAAATATAACGAAGTTAGTTTTGGCAACGTTTAGAGTTAACTTGTTGGATATCAACCAATCGTTAAGATTTTGCAATTCGGAGTTTACTGTTAGTTCCAAAGACTTTAAATTTTTATCAGCAAAAACAATGTTTGTATCGTCAGCAAAGAGGTAAAACCTTAGTTTAGTGGAAGATAGATGAATGTCGTTAATATACAATAAAAAGAGTAGTGAACCAAGGGCAGATCCTCGAGGGACACCACAAGTTATTTTGGCTTTTCCGGATATGTGAGTTCCAATCTGGGTCGACTGTGTACGATTTTTTAAGTATGACGAAAACCAGTCATTAATAGTTCCACGAAAGCCATAATGATTTAGTTTGTCAAGCAAAATATTATGATCAACAGTGTCAAAAGCTTTTTTGAGGTCAATGAATACTCCACATGAAATGAGTCCTTGATTCATATTAAATTATATCGCATTTACAATGTCTAATACTGCATGCTGCGTCGAGTGGCTTTTACGAAGACCATATTGGGAGGAGTACAGTAGATTATGTTTCTCAACATCGTTTTCCATTCTATTGTACATGATCTTTTCAAAGATTCTGTTGAAGTTAGATAATAAAGAGATGGGTCTATAGTTGTTTGAATCGTTTTCTTCGCCATTTTTAAATACTGGGGTTATTTTGGACATTTTAAGTTTAGATGGGTATTTCCCTAATGTTACAGATATGTTAAATAAGTATTTCGGAGAGAACAGGAGATATAATACTAGCTGCATATTTTAATAGGTTTGTTGGAGAAGAGTATAGACCATACGATTTGTTGTTAGGCGTGGAAAGTATTTGCGATATCACTTCGTCAGGTGTTACCCAATGAAATAGAAAAGATGAGGATGGTGATTTGTAATGACTAATAAAATTAAGGTGATGTTGTTGTGGAGGTAGAATTTTACTGGCTAATTTATTTCCCACAGAGGAAAAATGATTGTTAAGAATATTAGGAATCTGTGAAGGGGCATTACAAATTTTGTTGTTGTTGTTCGGGTCCTTTAGGGCAGTTATGGGCTTTGTCTTTTTCTTCCGATGCAAAACTTCATTTATTCCTTCCCATGTTTTTTTCATGTTCGTTTTATGGTATTCAAAATATTCATAATAATATCTCTTTTTACTTAGACGTATCAAGGTGCAAATCTTGTTTCTATAATATTTGTACTTGAGCTCGTCACCAGATGCATATAATATTTATTATTGATGCTTTCAATCCACTGGTTATCCAAGACTTTGAGAGCTGTTTAGCTTTTCACTTTGAAAGCTTTTTAAAAGGAACGTGCTTATTTACAATTTTATTAAATTTGTTATAAAATGCAGAGAATAAACTGTTTGGATCAGTTGCATGATTAGCGAGAATGATATCCCAATCAACTTCAGCAAGTTCATTTTTAAATCGGTTAGCAGAGAAATTGGAAAAATCGCGGATTTCGATTGGCTTGCTTTGATATCTATCTCTTGCTTCTTTGGTCACAGAACTTTGCACTTGGCACAAAAACAAAATCAAATGAAGGGCCAAATTGAATACTATGCTAAGTGGAAAATTCCAAAACAAGGGTCGGAGTCAAACCATTCCATGTCAAATTTTATGCCTTGTTTTGTTTTTCTCGCTCTGGTTTGCCTCATTTTAGGCATGTGACCTACAAGTTAACTGCAAGACATCGTTCAGAATATTTTTGTGCTAGTTTTTCCGTCGTTTTAGAGAAATAACGCATGGAAAAGGAAAACTAACTAAAATAAACCACCTGAAACAGCAGAGTTCTGGCCCTCTAGTGCTCTGACTGTACAATCCGACCGTAGTTCCTTCAAAACTGCAGCTAGAAGTTTAACGACGCCATTACAAAAAGCAGATTGGCCGTGAGAATATGCGACCGCAATACTCCTGACCTGCGCCAATGACCTGAACGAACATAACGTTATTTAAGGCGGGCGTATCGATGGCGTTCGCCACTTGCAACAACATGGCTGAACAGCGAACAGCTCAGTGGTTGAGCGCTGGTTTTAGCCATTTTTAAGGCCCGCTCGGCGATGGAAGGACATCATGAAGTCCGGAAATCCTTAAGTCTCTAGCACCTCTCAAAGAAACGAGTCGTGTTTCTTGTCATACCTTGTGTCCAAAGCGCCATTTAGCGCTCGTGGTGAAAAATGGACGTTGGTGGACAAGTACGAGCCGGCGGGAAAGTCTGCAATCATTTCGGATCAAAAAGGGACAACATTGTGAGTTGTGGCCCATTTGCCATCCCGTGCCGTGGTCGAAATGCCCGATATCCGAAGTGCTTCCAGACTTATAATATTTTGCTATAATTTTTGGAGCGGGAACTCCATTTCGGATTTGCCATAGAATTTCCCGACATGCTCTGCGACAGTGGCAGAGAGGCCCGCTATGCGTGTTCGGGCACTTAAAATACAGCTTTGGGCAGCTCGAAGTGAGTCCTTGCAAGGCAAGCAAAGGCTATGAGCCGGCAGCGGAGAATCAGGAGCGCTTCCTAGGAGGTCCGCAAAGGAGATAGTACACAAAGACAAAGTGCTGCAGTGTTCGAGTTTTATTAGCCGACAGCATTTTTGGACCGTTTTTTTTTTTTTCTAGAAAAAGAAGCACAAAACCAGCGAAAAACATACAGGGCAATATTTACCACATGAAAACAAGTCTGTGTGACAAAAACAGCTAATTAGGAGCAAATTTTATTTTTTTTTCCAATTTATCCTACTTAGCATAGTATTCTAATTGCCCCTTCAAATGTGAATGGGGTCAGTTAAATCGGTGGGACCAGACACCATTGTCACAGAACAAAGACATGCAATACCCAGGGAAAATGCTGACGGTCCCCAGAATCCGGTCCTAGAACCCCTTCTTTTACATGTGTGTGTATATTATTTTTATTATGTGCTGTAGTTACCAAGGAGATTATCATCAAATGCGAATCCAATCCGGCGGTACCCCAAGATGCTATCAGCAGTACAGAGGAAACAAGAGCCTTCAGCTTCTTCAACGAGTGTGGTAGGTGCTCAGACTGAACCTTAGTTTAGTGAGCTGGTACAGCTGGTGGGGGAGAGATTAGCTGTCTCATGTTTCAGAAAAAAACACAATATGCCTCAGAAAAACAATGTCAAATAACATTGTTTTTTTTGTGTGTCATATCCCCCTTGATAATGTATCCTACTAAATTAAGGCAGTTCAGTCATGTACAAATACCCTAACCCTAAACCATCCCTCCCTCCTTTATCCCTCTTTCCCTGGATGTGAGCCCATCCCTTCCCCCGCGCTCCTTCCACTAGGTAGGTAGAAGCCTCACAACCCCCCATCCCCCTCACCTGGATATATACCCTCCCCCTCTCTATCCCTCTTTTAAAAGGAAGCCCATCCCCTGGTATAAACCTCACAACCCCCCCCCCCCCCCCCCCCCCCCCCCAATCCCCCTCACCTGGATTATATATATATATATACAGCTATTTCAATTAACGTTGTCGGATGAAAGCTCAAAGCCCAGACCGCAAGGCAGTATGGGTAGTTGTAAATAACCATCCTAGATTCCGGTTGTCAGTGCGGGCGCAACGGAAAATGGGCGACAGTACTAAAGACGTTTGCCTCTTTTTTTTTTAAAGGAGGAAAAAAAAAACGATACGAATCATATTGCCTTCGAAGCGTTCCTTTATTTGACAGTGTGGGGAGATAAAATTATCAGGGAGCTTTTAAGCACGACGGCGGAGGCAGTGAGAACGGCACAAAACAATAGTTTTATTAGCAAAACCAATGCATCTGCACGTGCGTTTTACATTTTGGTACCTTTCTTTGCCGTTCACTGCAAAACAACAACGTCAAATGATCACATTTCTATTTGAACTTGAAAGCCGTCCCTACAAATTAAGCTCCTGGACAATCCAGTCACATTAGACAAACTAAACAAATTGGAAGAACTGCAAAGTAGTTTATATAGAAATAAAGAATCCTTGGTGTTGTTGTAGTAGTTGCTTTAGCTCCCTATTGTTGATTATGGTGAATTTATTCACAAAAATCCCCTACCACCTTGCGGTCTTGGCTTGTAAGCTTAAAGCTTTCATCCAACAACGTTAATTGAAATAGCTGTATATATATATATATATGTTGTGGTCAAATTTTTTTTGGTTTGAAAATTTTTAAACCAGTTTGATTTTTGTTTTCCTTTGTCTAACAATATGGTAATGAATCCGAGACAAAAGCAAAATAAAATTGAACTGGTTTGAAAATTTTCAAACCAAGGAAAAATTTGAACCACAACATATATATACCCTCCCCCTTTCTATCCCTCTTCCCTTGAAAATAAGCCCATCCCTTGTCCCATGCCCCTTCCCCTGGTATAAGCCTCACAACCCCCATCCCCATCACCTGGATATATATACCCACCCCTCCTCTATTCCTTTTCCCTTGAATATAAGCCCATTCCTTGTCCCATGACCCTTCCCCTGGATATATATACCCACCCCTCCTCTATCCCTCTTCCCTTGAATATAAGCCCATTCCTTTTCCCATGCCCCTTCCCCTGGTATAAGCCTCACAACCCCCATCCCCATCACCTGGATATATATCCACCCCTCCTCTATCTCTCTTACCTTGAATATAAGCCCATCCCTTGTCCCATGACCCTTCCCCTGGATATAAGCCAACCAACCACCCATCCCCCCTCACCTGGATATATACCCACCCCTCCTCTATCCCTCTTCCCTTGAATATTAGCCCATTCCTTGTCTTATGTCCCTTCCGCTAGATATAAGCCAACCAACCCCCCATCCCCCCTCACCTGGATATATACCCAACCCTCCTCTATCCTTCTTCCCCTGAATATTAGCCCATTCCTTGTCCTATGCCCCTTCCCCTAGATATAAGCCAACCAACCCCCCAACCCCCCTCACCTGGATATATACCCACCCCTCCTCTATCCCTCTTCCCTTGAATATTAGCCCATTCCTTGTCCTATGCCCCTTCCCCTAAATATAAGCCAACCAACCCCCCAACCCCCCTCACCTGAATATATACCCACCCCTCCTCTATCCCTCTTCCCTTGAATATTAGCCCATTCCTTGTCCCATGACCCTTCCCCTGGATATGAGCCAACCAACCCCCCATCCTCCCTCACCTGGATATATACCCACCCCTCCTCTATCCCTCTTCCCATGACCCTTGCCCTGATATAAGTTCCCCCTCCCTGGATATATGCTCCTCCTTCTAGATGTGACCCCATCCCCTTCCCTGTGCCCCTTCTCCTGGATATAAACCCATCCCTCCTATGAATCCCATTCCAGGTAACTTGGAACAGGCAAACAACATTCTTTATGCATTTGTTTTGGTAAGAAATTATTGTTATTGCTCATTGACAAATGAGCCCTGGGGTACTGGCTATACCCCAGAGTTGGTGTTTATGTCCCTTAGTTGTCAATAGTTAATCTTATGTTTTACCCAGATTATTCCATTCAAAATTATAGTGTGACCAGGCATGGTTCTTTTTGAAGTTTAGTGATTTTACACCTGGTCACCCAAATTTACCAGCTGCTTTCACCTTTATGAAAATCCTAGTTGACCCTACATGTAGCTATTTCATACCCAAAATGACATTTAGTATCCCTCTGAAAATAAATTTTGGCATTTCGTTTTCCGATGTTGCAAAAGTTTAGCCAGGGGTGACATTTTATTTAAGAAAACTCTAATTTTTAATCTTATTATTTTATTACGAATTTTGAAGATGACTAACTTAAAGGTCTTCTGAACAGCTTTCCACAAAAACGATTTGTTACATGTAAGTGCTCTTGTTTTACAGTAGTTTTTTTTTTGTTTCATAGGAATCACCAATAAAGGCTGTAGCAGCCAGCTACAAGCCAGCCAAACAAAGGGTTGCCCATGTAGTAAAGAGAAGTGCCCCTGCAGGATCTTTGCCAAGACCTAGGATACCTGTAGAATATGGGGCTAAAGTGCCTCAAAATCAACGCCAGAGGTACCTGGACAGAATAATAGATGAGTGCCTTAGAATTTATCCCACTGAAAAAGAAGCTTTTGAAAAGGTAACACTGGTAGTATGATTGGCAGTATCATTATGATGTGAATATTGCCAACACCAGACATCGGTAATAACTCTAGCACAAAGCTAACCATTACACCACTGGCTACTTGTATCTTTGCGCTAGGGGTGATGGTTAGCTTTTGTTAGAGTTAGGGTTAGCTTACCTAGATTGAACACTGCATACACATTTAACCAATAATGAAAATTGATTCAACCTGAAGATGGATTTTACCTGCAACATTGGCGCCATTCATGCAAACAAATGTGCTCCTATTGGACATATTAAGCGTAGTCTTAGTGTTAGTTCTTTTAAGTCTAGTCTTAAAACTTACCTTTTTAAACAGTATTTTTTTATCGTAGTTTTAAAGTGCTTACCTTTTTAGATTGCATTGGTGGTCAGGAATGTCTTGGTCCAATTGAATTTCTTTTACTTGATCTAATGTTAACCGGCCATTATTTTAGCAACAGAATGCATTTTTGGCTAAAACATTTTATAATACAGTTTTGCTTTTTGTAAATTCCAGTTGTTGTTTATGACAATAACTATAAGCTTGAGAAACCATTTACCTAACAGAAATCACAAAAATTGAATCCCTACAGAAAATACGACCCATTTTGCTTAGTCCTGAGGTATATCCCACCATGACAAATACCCACCCACTCCTGTCTATTTAGGCTTCACATGGTTAACAGGACCACACTTCCGGCTTCCTACAGATAACAAGGTGAAAGAGAATGCAATTTTTTAATCTGAAAATAAAAAAATCAACAGTGCACAAAACAACGCCTCCCTCACCCCCCCCCCCCCCCCCCCCCCCCCCCTACACAAAAATGTGACTTTACAAAACGATAAATTATTCTTGACTGATTGTTTGTTGCCCAGGCTGTGGAAGAAGAGCAAGCTCTTTATGAACGAAGCACCAGACGACAGGTTTATTTGAATCTCTGTGTGAACGCAATCAAGAAACTTCGAGAAATGAAGCCACAGGAGATACCAACAACTTCACCTGTGAAAACCGAGACTGTAACACGAGTGGCAGTCACCAAGACTCTGCCGTCAGGAGCCGTACTGATCAGCACTAAGAGTCCTGTAAAACAAGATCAACCTGTTAGGCCAGCATCAGACGAACTCACAGGTGTCAAAGATAATTTAAAAAAGCCATTAGTGCAATACACTCAGTCAAACCTCCTGCAACAACCTGTCTTGAGCAACCACCTTTTCTGGAATAACTATTTTATTTTGGATGATCATGTACATGTATGATAGGTTTGACTGTGTTGTGCGAGCTAAATAGATTATTATGAATATGAATATATGAAAATCATACATGTGAGCTGCAGATGAAACATGAGTGAAATTTGTGATCCTCGCAGTGTAGTATGACCAACAAACGTTTCTTTTTAAAATTCACAGAAGAAGTGATGTATGATTTTCTCTCCAAGTACTTGATGACTGAGGAGGATTTAGTTGAAAATGGCTATCCACGTGCTTGCCCTACATCACCAGGAAAAGCTGTTATAAAAACAAACAAGGAGCAGCCCTCCAAAGACTGTAAGTATTTATTGTTCTTTTTGGCCTAAAACACACTTGACTGCTAATATGATGTGGTCCCTTATGAGTGTTAATTTCGCAGGGTTTAGAATTTGCGAAAATCACCTAAAATTAGGCAGCTAAATTTATGCATGTAAATGTTTCACGATCTCTGTTGAGGTAAGTACAAAAAAAGTTGTCATAAATGGATATTTTGGAAGCCATCAATAATGAAGTTCCTCCTGACAACCCTTTCTTATTAGAACTTAACACATGCACTAAATTTTAGTATAAGTAATATGTGTTTTTAGGGGTACTGTGTTTGAACCTTACTGCACTTTCTTGTGCCGTGACTAACTGCTTGTCTTTCTCGTTCTCCAAACTGATTTAAAATGAAGAAAGGAAAAAAGTTAATAAAAGGAAAACAATAAATGACTGAAATCAGGGTAGGGTAGGGTAACCTTTAAATTAATCTTTGTGGATAATGTTTTTGCAGATTTAACTTTAGCAAACCTTTGGCAATGCATGAAAATAGTTAAATTAAAACTGGCAATAAAATTAAAGGCAAAAGGATAAAATTATTTGAAGGTGTGCATGTCCACTAGGTGAGAGTTGACTGACTGTTGACTAATGGCTTTTATTTTTCAGCCTCACGGAGAATTTGTCGGCGCTGTGGCAAGCCATTTGTGGTTCTTGAAGACGGAGAGTATTTAACCAGAGAAGAATGTGTATATCATGCTGGGAGACTATTTCGGAGAAGAGGTGAAGTTTTTTTTTCTGAATTAATTGTTGCGATGATAGCTGGGACAAAGTTGGTCAAAGTTATTTCAGATGGTTTAGGGTGGGAGACCAGACCAACCCTTAGTGAAGAAATAAGTTAAGTAATACCTTTACTACATCTGTAAATGAATGGTCGCAATTGAATATGACTCTGGCTACAACATAGGTTTATTAGTTTGCAGCCCAATTCTTGAAACCCTTAACCATAACAAAATAATGTTAAACACATTTATGCTAAACACTTGACACCAAACAGCTAGAAAAATACAAAATAAATGCTTCAAACACTTCAAAAGATAAACACTTTGTAAAACATCACCCATGAAGCAAAATGTAACGCAACCTGTCGAACGGTTGGCGAGTCAACTTAAATATTTTGATTACATTACTCACCAACTTAAGGAAGTACAGCGTAGAGAAGATAAAAACATTACAATATTTAACTGTGAGTAAATAACCAGAGAATCCATATATTTGATCGTATTCCTTGGTATTTAGTCCATGTCAACAGTCAAACAATTGCAATTAAACTGAAGCTCGCTATGTACATTGTGCCAGAAACCACAAAAATATAAGGATTTGTATGTGATTTTATCGTGAGTTTTCAGTTGAAAACTATAAATAAATCTCATTAAATGATGTCTATCTGTTGTTTCTTGACGGTGTTTTGCTTTCTGTTTTGACTTCACCCACACAGTCGAAAATCAAAACTCACTAAAATGCCACTTGGAAGCCACAAAGCCGTCAAGAAAGAACAGATAGACATCATTTGATGAGGTGTATAAACACTTCAATGGCTGTTTATTTATAATTTTGATATTTTATTAAACTCACGATAAAATCCCTTACAAATCCTTATATTTTTGTCATTATGGAGTCCTGTTGTGACCTGGGCTTCTTGTACAGGACAAAGATAATCATTGACGTGGTGTAAAATGATTTTTTTGCAGGTGAACAGAGTTACTCCTGCTGTCAGGGAGATGCAGGCACCCCAGGCTGCTGTGTCGGCAAGGTACATTGTATGCTAGTGGCATGTTTCCTTCAGTTGGTAGTTTATACACTGTCAATTTCTGCAATGTAATTTTGGTAAAAAGGGGTGGGTGATCTACAATCATAGTGATAACTTTCAAACCTTGTTCTCCACCATCATGTTGTGTGCTTGTTGGCAAGCCACGGACGATCCTCTCCACATTTTCTCTCTTCTTGGTAAGATACAGTATTAAGTCAATGTCCAGTTCAACAGAATAAACGAGCCAGATGGCTTGCATAGGTCGTAATTTATTATATAATTCTACATTGTCCTTCTCAAGTCAATTCAATTTGATTCAATTTAATTTTACTTATGATAAGCGGCTCGTGCTATTTTAGACTGTAAAACGTTGTATTTTTTGCGTTGGTCGTACGAATGCCCGCAGTCTTTGTTGAAATGAAGCGAGTGTGAATACGGAGAGTAGGACTGGGGAGAGACGCTAAAACGTTTTTTTTTTCGCCTCACACGCAGGCGTGTGAGGCTCACAGAGCTTTGCGCCCGATTCGTGTACAAGTATCCACGCTTTCGGTGCTTCATGCTTTTGCTATTTTGCAGTCAGTGCAATTTGAGCTTTTTGAAAAACTCACTTCGGGCCTCGACAGAAACTGTTGCGACCATTTTGGTAACGCTACAGCTGAGCCTGCTACTCTGGATAGCAATGGCTGACCGAAAAACCATCATCAACTATCATGCGCATGGTCAAAAGATCAAAACTATGATAAACTATCATGAAAATTTTGAACATGTTTTAATGATGATAGATAATGCATTATGATGATAATGCATACTAGTTGGTGGTCAAACGAGAGCATCGACTATCGTGCACCATTTGACCAGGGCTTTACACTTAGGTCAGAAATTCAATAATTTTATCACTGTCTCTCTAGCCTGCGAGCAATCTCTCGGACTCGGGTTTGGGAGAGGTGGAGGGGGTGGGGGAGGGAAAGGGTCGAGAGCTTGCAACGATGTCTCAGAAATTTGAATGTCTCCGTCCAAAAAGTGGACGGAAAACGATGATTGGTTGAAATTTAATTTGATGATGACGTTGTCGTGGTGTCATTCTTCGTGCGTCGTGATCAAAGTCGTAAAAGTAAAGTCGCGCACACGAGCCAGAAGGCTCACAACGGCCGGAGCTTAAACCCGGTTTCTGTAGCATGAAGCGACTAGGAATATTGCTACTCCCCCCTGGATGGGATGCTAGTCCATCGCAGTGTTACCCCCAGCATTTTTTTTTGTCGCCGGTACCCATTTATACACCTGGGTGGAGAGAGACAGTGTGGAGTAAAGTTTCTTGTCTAAGGAAACAACACGACGGCAGAGACCAGGTTTCGAACCATCGACCTTCAGGTTGAAAGTCCGACGCACTAACCACTAGACCACCGTGGCTCCACATCTCCACCGCGTCGTGATCAAGACAAACAAAATGACGGAGAGCGGAGAAGATTGCATTCATAAAGCGTGCCGAGAATTTTTCTAAATATCTGAAGTTTCCTGTGGAATTGAAACCCGAGCAATGTCAAGCAGTTGAAGCACTACTTAAAGATAGTGATGTCCTCGCTGTTTTGCCGACGGGCAATGGCAAAAGCTTTATATTTCAACTGTTTGCTGCCGAGGCTGCAAATATAAAACGGAGGGAGCATCAAACAGTGTTGGTTGTCTGTCCGTTACAAAGCATCATCGACGATCGACGACCAGGTAGCAGAAGCCAGAAGTATTGGACTGTCTGCGGCTCTTGTTGCCGATGAAGAATTAAGATCGGCGAAGTTTCAGCTTTTTTTGGGGGGTCAGCCGAGAAAATTATCGACCAGCATTTGTGACCTCTCACGCGAAAACGATACTATAAAGGGCTTTCCGTTCGAGTCGTTTCAAAAACAAATCTTCAGCCGTTTGAACAGCTAGGGTTATCCGTTGGGAAAAAATATTCAGCCGTTTGAACGGCTAATGTTAGAGACCGTTTAGGTAAAAGATTTTTAGCCATTTGAACGACTATCGAAAGAGCTCTAATGTTTTGACCGGTGATTTATTTTTTGCTTTCGTTCGCTCAGCATGCAATTTGCATAAGTCCGAAAGTAATTTGAAACCTTTTCAATATAAACATCTTGCTATTCACAGAATTATAAACACGCATTCAAAAGAGAAACACCTTCAGACTGGTGAAAGCAGAGAGTTTGGAAAAACTTATCTTAATTTTGTCCAGCGATACACTACAACGAAAACAGAGAAGCAGACAGTCTGGCTGTCGAAAAGTGTGTTGCGTTAAAGTGCCTATGAAATGAATTTTTTTTTCTTCGTTTTTCATTAGTTTATTATGTCCAAAGAACGAAAACAATAATCATTTCCCGAGGAAAGAAGAAAGAAAATCGGTTTTTTAGCCCCTCGAAGATGCGTCACTTCGGTTGAAAAGTGGCTCCAATTTTTGGAGAGCCTGGGGGCGAGTGGGCGTGCGTGATGACGTAAATTACGTAAATAGTATGACACATTGGTTTGTTTACGCTATAATTCCCTTGGAATCCTTTAGCGTGATGGTCATTTTGCCAACGTTTTTGGCTGTACAAATGTCAGACAGCGCCTAATTTGTTTCTTTACAGTCCTCTGAAGGTGAAGAGGATCAGTTTCGGATCACTCTTGATCAACTGAAATGATCGTATCCACTGTAGTTTTGCCGTAGCGGGACGAACAGACTGTGCCGCTTGAGCGAAGGAAGTGAACATGAAGAAGACGGACTTTAATCATTTAGATTATTGAACGTGAAAGGTATACATTTCAGTAGCACAGCGTCTCAGTGGTTCGCCAGTTGAGTTGTAAGCTTATTGAACGCAGAGGCGTTTTTGTTATTTCTTTTTAGTGGCTCGTTGACTAGCGTTTATCGAACGCGAACGATATATTTGTAGTACAAACAATCATGATATTAGCGCATTAGCGACTCGGCCGGTCTTCTCTGAAGTTCATTGATCGTGCGTGGAGGTTATGAACTTATTTTATCGGCTGGGCAATCCGCTCGTCTACTTAAAGTTCTGTTTTCAATGCGAAGGATATGTCTTGGCGGCTTGCTAGTTGAAAGTTTCTAAATTATACTGATATGTTATGCATATCCGAGGTAGTGTTTTTCAGGCGGCTTGCTGAATTGAATGTGAATGGTGTATTTTCAGCGGCAAGGTGCCTTGATAGCGTATTTTTTTATTTATTTATTCAAAATGTTTGAACTCAAGTATATACGTAATAATTATGCTTCTTAGTTCAGTGTCTTGCCAGCGATTGATCGTTTCTGGAAATTTTAACCACTTGGCGGCTTGTAAGTGAGTTCAAAGTATCGTGTTTACATTTATGTCTGATTTATATTTCATTGTATAAAAATTGATCTGATCGAACACGCAATGATTCAGCGATGTATTTTGTTTCGAATAGTCTTACGCATTTGTACGTGTAGATTTTTGATAGATGTTCCGTAGAATAGACGCCTTCCAGTGAACACTTGCGTCGCTGCACTTTGAATTTTATAATTCGGAATACCGTATAAACATTTATATTACTCGCCAGTCAGTGCCGATCGAGTCAGTATATTTTTGTAGGCCTCGCTGACTTCGACGGCTCTCCAGTCGAGCCGAGGCTTGAAGGAACTTCCAAACAGGATATGGATTGGAAAAATTATGCTTGATTAAACGGCCTCACCGGCCGGAATGTTATTTTCTTTTGCAAAATAATATTAATCTTAACAATAAGCGCTTTCATTGAAAACAACATCGCTTGACGTACCCTTTCCGATGTCGACGAACATATTTCGTGTATTTCGCCGGCCTATTTTCCTCTGGAGCAAAATAAAGCTTTGTTACACCCTCTGTTATCGAAGAATTCTAATATCTCGTATGTTTGAGGCCGCTCGCCACATAATATTGGTCCACCTCTAGCGAAGTCTCTTGTCAGCTCTCTTGTTTTCTATATTCCCGCAGCCGTTTGTACAACTATTTACGTCACAGTGTAATATGACACTGGTTTTGGCCGCGCACAAATTGGAGCCACTTTTTAGCGCCAACAACCTAACTTTGAGACCATAAAAAAAGAATTTCGCATCGTCCCTAACACTTTAAACCTTTTATTCCAAGGTCTAAAAAGGTGAATCTTTCGATACATCAAAAAATAAATTTCATTTCATAGGCACTTTAAGGTTGGTTTTCACTAGCGCATAAGCATAAGCACAAGCCAACATACGCAGACTCAGTAACATGTTGATCATTAGTTCCAATTGTTTGAACAAAACAGAACAATAGGCACTAATGATCAACACGTTACTGAGTCTGCGTATGTTGGCTTGTGCTTATGCTTATGCGCTAGTGAAAACCAGCCTTTACCAACACTATTTTTATTTTCATGTCTGTTTACATTAACGCTCGGTTCCGGTTTGCGCTGATTGGCCAAATTCTGACAGCTCGGACAGCGGGGAGCCACGGGAAGTATTTGGGGCGGCATTCAAATTTCCGAGACATCGTTGCAAGCTCTCGCCCTCCGCTCCCCCAAACCCGAAACCCCGAGCCCGAAAGTTTGCTCGCAGGCTACTGTCTCTCCACAGACAGGCGTTTGTCTGTATAAATAATAAGGTTCATTCATTTCTTGTTTTAACTGTGAAGGTTCACGTCAGCGATGATACAAGCAACACTGATGGCTTTATGACCACCATAGTGAGTCCACTGGCCGATCAACGAAAGAAATTATTCGCCATGGATTGTGAAATGGTATTTTTTTCTGAACTATTAACCTTATTTAGCTTTGGTAGGGTGAGAGGGGCAGCGCCCCCTTCATAACTTCAAAAGCATTCAAGCTATGACAATGAAATTTGGAAGGTACATGGTACGTCCAAAACTGTTTTCTTTGCGGTTCGCAAAATGGGACGATGACGTCATATGACGTAGGAATAACGTCATTAGTTCTGACAGCCGCCTAACCCTAACACCAATAATGCTAAAAAGGCGTAAAAATGAAAAAGTTATGATAAAAAACTCATTTTTTTTTACAAAAAGGTAGAAATACATCCAAATTTCGAAAAATGTGGATGTCAAAATCTTGTTGTCACGGAAACATCAGTCACATGAAAAATGAAATTTGATACCAAATTGTTGCCAGATTAATTAAAAAGAAAGTCACAAACTTTGGTGGCATTGGCCTTAATATTAACACGAGAATTTAGTTTTATCGACTGAGTCGATAAGGTAAATTGACCACCGTAAAAAGATTAAAATAGCTGACGTTTCGAGCGCTAGCCCTTCGTCGGAGCGAATTAATATTAACAATTATTAATTAATATTAACAATGTTATTGAAAGTCAGAGCGGGCACTTTGCCCCACCCCACCCCCCCCCCCCCCCCCCCCCCCCCCCACCCCCGGCTAAATAGGGTTAATGGCTTGAACTTTCCACAATATTAAATTCTGATTTTGACCACCATGCTGAACATTTTTTTGTGTTTTTAGTGTTACACTACTGCGGGACTAGAACTGACTCGGATTACAGTGGTGAACTGGAATTTAGAAGGAGTCTATGATACCTTTGTTATGCCTGAAAGACCCATTGTTGACTACAATACAAGGTACAAACTAGTGTATCCAAAAGATAGTAATTGCTGCGGTAAATTTGTTATAATAATGCTGTTTTATCGCCTCGCTGGTATTACAGAATTTTCTCTTTCGTTTTTTGAGGGGAAGCAAAGCAAATGTAACCGGGATGAATCGACGAAAACACCAGCTGATAAGACTAATTTTGTTTTGTAATTTACGCATCAAGTTCTTGCAATGTCTGTAGAATATTGTTAAGCAAAGGACGCGTTCACTACGAGGAAGGTGTGAAAATTTAGGTTTAACTTAATTATTGATAATGAATATGTTGCGTTACTAGCTAGCCGTATCGTGTTCGCGTCTCCACGCGCTCAGCTCAGGTTTCGCGTCCCCACGCGCTCAGCTCAGTCTCATCATAGTTAACTATGGTCTCATCGACCGCTGTCGGACTGATTTCAAAATAAATTTGTCTTTTATTCCGTACAATCTTCGAAAATCTCTTTGCTATCCAACGGTCCTATCACCATGTCTCACAGTCCTCGCTCAACTCGCGGTAGTCTTCGACACTTCAGTTCCGAAGACGACTGGGACATGTTGGACCAAAATAATACAAATCTCGCAGCCAACAACTTGAAGCAGCAAGCAAGGCTATTGTTCGTGGCGCAGTGCATTCTGGTCCAAAATGTGTTCGTGGCGCAGTGAATTTTGGTAAAAAGCGATCAATTCGAGATTTTTCCTCTAGAGCTTATATTTTTTTCTCATATATTTCTCTTAAATCCTGATTATGTTGCTGCTCACTCGCTGCGCTCGTTCCGCAGCAATAAAGGGGTTAGTAGTTTCTAAGGAAACTGTGGTGCCGCGTCGGTGGGGGAGAGAAACATGAACATTTGGTTTTCTCAACTGAGTTTATAAGCCAAATTGGTCACCGTAAAAATATTTAAAAAGATGGCGTTTCGAGCGCAAGCCCAAAGTCAGAGCGAATTTGATGTAAATTATAGTTAAGTGTGTTATCAACTGACTCGCATTGTCGGTTGGAGGTGTGTTAATATGTGCTTATTGACTAATTTGGAGGGCTGTATGGGAAAATATTTGGCTTGAGGTGATGGCGCAAGCCCAACCTAACTTTGTTAATAAGTATATTATCATATGATCAATTTGGAGACAAAATTGCTTGAAATTTTAACACGCGAGGCCGTACGTTTTTGTAGTATGGCCGTACGGCTTTTTCCGGCCCCACTCCCGCACCCCGCTCGCACAAATTCGAACTGCCCTCATACGGGACTTTCATCAATGGTTTTGCAAAGAAAAGGCTCGCAGGGCTATACGGGTCATATAGTTGTCATAATTATTATTTTGTGGGCTAACCCTTGAGTTACCTGTTCCAAAAGTTGATAACGTTGGTTAAATTACATAACTGTGTATTATTACTTGGGAACACTGCCATATTAAAATCTTTAAATTATCAAATAAAAATAAATAGATAAATAAATAAATAAATTGGCTTTGTTTAACAAGGGTGACACTTAACAGTCTTGTGACTGACAAACCAGTGGCTCTCGAATTCCAGATTGAATTGGAATTTAGAAATGTTGGTTTTTGAGGGAGGAAAAAACGGACAAACTCCACCCACATATGCTGTGGAGTCTGTGAACTGGACCCGGGCCAAATTGGTGGGAGATGAGCGCTCTTTACCATCCATGGTCCCAAAATGCAGGAACGCCCTTAGTAATCGGCTCCAACCCTAAAAGGACTTATGATAAGCATCTCACAGCCAGTGCCATAAGGGTCGGGTGCCCCTCTGTTTCACCCCTCCCCTCCACTCTCCCCTCCCCCCTCCCCCCCCTCCCCCCCTCCCCTCACCCCTCCCCTCCACCCTCCTGTAGGCACCAGTTGTTATGCTGGCTAATCTTGACAAGCTGTGTGCACACTTGTTAAATTAGGTTCAGTGGAGTAACAGAAGAATTGTTGCGTGATGTGACTACAACTATCCGTGAAGTACAAGCAGTGCTGTTGAGTATGATCCATAAGGACACCATATTGGTTGGACATAGCTTGGAAAGTGACCTCAAGGCAACCAAGGTATTTTCCACGATTACAGTAAAGCCATAATAGGGAGGCATAGTTAAGCCATATAAGGAGGAAGCGTGGTCGAGTGGTTAGGGCGCTGGGCTTGAAATCCGGAGGTCCCGAGTTCAAGTCCCGCTCTGACCACTAGCTGGAGTTGTTTCACGGTAGACCCGAGTTCAACTCCTCGCTTGTAAAATAGCCAACTGGTCTGCCTCCTGCCAGTTGGGTTTTTTTTTAACATGTTATGTTCTATTTGCAATATTTGTTTCAAAATTTAAGTGGCGTGCCTGTGAATTAGCTACTAGCTAAGTCCTCGTCCACTATAAACAACATTTACATTTTTTTTTACATTACCATTCGTTTAAGGGACACCCCCGCCAAAATGAAAACAATTTTGCTTACTTTATTTCCATTTTATATCACTAAATGCCACCAAATATACAACTTTACTGGATAAAAAGATTCTATAGAGCAAAACAGAAGCAGCAGTTTGGAGATAAAGTGCAGGTTTGCAAGGATGGAAGCTGATTACAGTTCATCAAATTTGCCTTTCTTGTTAAATTTTGACTTTTTTTGGCGTTATTTTGTCTCTCTAGTTAATATTTCTTTGCTATGCCCTGGTATTACCCGGGGGGGGGATGTTGAAGGTTAGATTTCACCGGTACATTAGCTCAAATTACCTAATGTTTAGTAACTGTTGATAAGCATTATTACATTAATGTGCTGCGATGCTCTCTCTTCTCAGTTGATTCATAGTAAAGTTGTGGACACATCCATAGTGTTCCCTCACCGACTGGGCAGACCTTACAAAAGGGCACTGCGTAACCTTATGGCAGACTACCTCAAAAAGATTATCCAGGATAGTGGTGAGTTTTCAAACGTTTTCTGTGCTTTTTAACATTTTATTGTTTTGTCCTCACTTTTTAGCAATTATTCCAAAGTTAAAATGGAGCTGAAACTGTAGTGTTACCTACGCATCAGAAAGTGTTAGAAAAAAAATGACTGTTAAAATATTGTTAAAGCTTGTTGCGTTCGACGTTAGGAGAACGCATCCTAATCTTGGGCTTCCTGTGACACCAAGTGGCGATCTTTTTCGTCATTCGTGTACCTTTTCGGCGCCATCTTGTATTACGTCATATGCATTAACGCGCACCTATATCGCGCACTTCGGTCGAAGACTGGTGCGTACTCGTGGGTGCAATGTCGCGAAGTGTTCGCTTTATGTAGCGCATATAAAAGCAACTTTACGCTTTTCATCGGCCGGAAAAGGTTGAAAATTGGGCGCTTTTAATCATATGGCAAGTGAAATGAAGTCTGGCAGAGGTTTGACGACAAAATCGACCACGAACATTTTAGGGCGACGAAGTTGTTTTTAAATACGAACGCCGTCGATCCATAAATAGGATCGCGGCTCGTTATAGCCTGGTTTCCATATGATCGCTACTATCGCTGCGATCGTTACGATAGCCGAAAAACGAGACCGGCGATCGTAGCGATCGTAACGATCGTGTTGGTTTCCATATGATCTTTAGGATCGACCGCAGAAAAACACAGGAGGACTCTGGGATACATAAAGCGATACTGCAATGCTTTGTGGGATAGCTTCGATCGCCACGATCGATGAAAGTGATTTCGATATGATCGTTACGCTCGCTACGATCGCCCAGCGATCGCGATCACTGCGATCGCCGAACAGTGGTTTCCATATGATCGCTACGATCGCCGGTCTCGTTTTTCGGCGATCGTAGCGATCATATGGAAACCAGGCAGATCGTATCGTGATATTTTAACAGCTTCTCCCAACTTCTCCTATAAGAAATGTTTGGGGACAAGAAAGGAGAATTTGTACTTTAATGTTGGGGATTAAGGGGTTAAAAAGAGTGCAAGAGACTCTTATTACTTGGAGATCAAGGTATGTACACCTTTCTGAGGCTCCCTGCTAATGCTATTCTATTAAGGCTGGTTACCATTAGCGACGGAAGTGATAGAATCGGAAGTGGAATCGGAATGGCGAGAACGATCTAGTGAAAATCGAAACGACGTAGGCGGATAATAAGCGACAGAAGCAGAAGCGGAATCGGAAGAAAAAGGAAACCTTCTGATCTTTCCGATTCCGATTTCGACTCCGTTTTTGTATTTACACTAGAACGTAAGGCTTCTTACGCTTTCGAGTCCGCTTCCAATTAATTCGCTAGTGGGAACCAGCCCTAAGCCCTTGCCAACCACTCCTGTCCAAATTGGCAGTTTTCATTATTCATCTCTCTCTCTCCCTTAACCCCTTTTACAATGTTGCGTATAAGTGGTCTGGACTTTTTTAATGCGTAATTGTTTTTCCAGGTTCCAACATTGAAAAGAGGGGGGATTCAGAAGATGAACGAATGATCGTTATCAAATGAATGTAATTCAGCACCAATGCTATGCACTTTTACAACCATCCCAATCTGCGATCTGAAGCATTTCCCTACACCACGCTAGCACGGAGAGCCATCAAAATTTAGAGCAAAAATTTATCTTCCAAATAGGCACTCTTAATTCCCACAGAATAAAGGAACGCTTTACATTTAACTGATTTATTCTAACTTGTTTTTCACGTTGCCAATAGCGTACTCCACCATTTGATATACAACTCACCACACACAACCCACAATTCCTGGATTCGCTCTGATGAAGGGCTAGCGCTCGAAATGACAGCTTTTGAATCCCTTTACGGTGGCATCTGACAGTAGCCTGTGTTCTGTTGCATTTCAGTTGAAGGTCATGACAGCCATGAAGATGCCAGAGCATGTCTAGAACTGATGAGAATGAAGGTGAAGGAAGATATGAAAAGGACATCAAGACACAAGTCACCACGCCTTTCACTTGGCTAGAACCTCAGAAAATTCTAGAACAATTGTCAAAATATTTTTAGAACATTTGCCGAGTCAAAATAATACTTCAGGTTATTTTCATGATGGTGTCATTTTACTATATCTACCAGAATTTGTTTATGTTTTTTATTATTATTAAAATTTTGTAATCCCTGTACAACTTAAATAACAATAGCCCTAATTAGCGCGAGAAAACAAAAAACCCGAAGAATTCTGGTACGACAACAACAACAACAACATCAGGTACCCGTAGAGTTCGACCGAAAGTAGTGGCCCCCGTTACTTTCGGGCACCTGAAATACGCGAGTTAATTCCCTTTAATTCACTAAAACACTAAGCTATTCCATTTGCATGTAGACGTAACTTGGTATGTTTTTTTTTTTCGATTCGACTGTTACTTTCCGTTACTTTCCTTTACTTTCCTTTAGTTCCGTTACTTTCGTTTCCTTCGTTACTTTCCGTTACTTTCGTTACTTTCCGTTGCTTCTGTTACTTTCCTTTCCTTTCGTTACTTTCCGTTACTTTCCGTTACTTTTCGTTACTTTCCGTTACTTTCCGTTACTTTCCATTACTTTCCGTTACTGAATTACTAGAAAGGTCCGAAAATTAACGTTTCTTTCGGGGAGCCGCTGCTTTCGGAACTCTACGGTAGTTATTCTTATCCTGGACTTATGTAGTAAATGACACTAAAGGGATGATATCTGTTTACAAACATTCTTTTTGTTATTCAAATGTGCCAGCCACTGGAACAAAAGAACCCTTTGTTTCGGTAGCCAATAAGGCCCTGGTTGGCACATTAATAACAATTGGTGACGTCATTGATATCTTCCCTATTGTTAAAATGGCCTATTGTTACTTTGGGACTGTTAGATGCATGGTATAAAGAGTCAAGGAACATATAGTAGTTACAATTGGTGCAAATTACATACCGTGCAGCATGAAAATTTTGCGATAGTTTTATTTTGCGGTTTGGCGATTTCTTCGCGGTTCGAGATGATTTCTGAAATTTCTGCTGGGAACTAAATTTTTTGCGATTTCGTGTTCAAGCAGCAGAACATTGACAAGGAAGGAAACTTAATATTTTCGACTTTAATTACTTGTTGAGTAACGGTACGCTCTACGAGACATTCCACTGAATTCTATTAAATCCTTGATGGTCTATTAAATCCTCGAATCCTGAAGGACTGACGCAAAACCGAAATCAAACAAAAAGCCTACCCATGCCTTCTGCCACGCTCAAGAAAAAAACTATTATTACTATTGAAAAAAATATGTTGTTTTTAATAGTTCTTATTTACGTTCGATATCGTCCCTGTAACGCAAGTTTATATTAATAAGCCAAGCTCTTTATTTGACTGAAGGGAGTAAATTTTTGCGGAGTATTATTTTGTGAGAGTTTTTTTTTCTGTGGGAACTTAGTTTTGTGGATCGAGGGCAATCCGCAAATCCGGAAAAATTAAAACCCGCAAAAAATGTCATGCCACACGGTACACCGAAATTCGTTTTATACTGCAGACATCTTAGAGTAACTAAGAAATGGCATTGCTATTTTCAATTGAATGAATGTACAGAACAATTTATTAGAGCTCCCATATAACCACTATTATTTTTGTACTTCCTGGTGCATGTATCCTATTATTACTCTAAACAAACTTAAAATCGGCCTAATGTTGGGTTTTTGGTTGTTGTGTTGTGAGAACATGTAAGTTTAAAACTGTTTGTATATTAGAATCATCTAAGCTTGGTTCAGTCCATGCATTCAAACGTTTTGAATAGGACAATCACATGACTTTTGGAGGGCATATAGTTTATTTGTGGCCCGAGTGAGTAGCATCATTTGCGCCCGAGCGGAGCGAGGGTGCAAATGATGCTACGATGGACACAAATAAACTATATGCCCGACAAAAGTCACGTGATTATCATTATTATCAATACACAAGGCCAAATCGTACAAATTCATTTAATAAGAAAAAATGTTTAACAGAAACAGGGCCGTAAATGCGTTTGCAGCCCGTCAAATTCAATATCGCCCGTCACTCACGCGTGTTTTCTCGAAGACAGTTTCTTATTTGGCCGCGTATATTGATAATAATACAGTCGGATCTCTATTAAGCGGCCACCTATTAAGCGGCCACCCTCCATTAAGCGGCCACTTTCCAAAGTCCCGAATTATTTGTCAGTAAAGTGCTGTATTCGATACCTCTATTTAACGGCCACCTCTATTAAACGGCCGCGGCCACCTTTTTGCTGTTGCAAGTTTAGTATTTATTGTTTTTTTACCTCTGTTAAGCGGCCAGCAAATTATCTTTTCAAGCGAAATGGTGACATATAATATGAAGGTGATAACTGATAACAACGAGAAATGCAATTTAATCTCCACTATAATGACAAGTCACAAGCCGCAATACAAAATACTGTACTTATCGACTACATGCTCTCTGTGTTAGAGCTAGAACTTTGCACGACTTGAAATGCGCAAATACAAGGCACTTAATTTTTTGTTTCAATGATTTTTGCATTTATCTTCACATATGTTCACTTTTCAACAAGCGTTTTGCTATATAGAGGCAATAAAATGACGTTGACTGCCATTTCTATCCAATTTGTATTGTACCTCTATTAAACAGCCAACCTCTATTAAGCGGCCAGTTTTCAAAGTCCCGAGGGTGGCCGCTTAATAGAGGTCCGACTGGCGACTTGATGTTTTCCCGTTGTGGGAGTATTTTTGCATTGAAAGTGGTGATGTCAGAAATGACATTAAAATGAACATTGTTCACTTCTACTTCTTACAGAAAAGAATAAAAGGACTGAGTTAAGAACTTCAAGTCTGGTTTCACTTGAGTGACGCAACCACAGGGACTAGGATAACATCACTTACCGTAAACGCTCTTTTCAGTCTTTTAAGCCCCGGGGCTTATTTATTTTCAGGCCTTCTAGAAGGGGGCTTAATAGAGGGGGTGAAACTGCCCTATATGAAACTGTAAGTTGAAAATGTTGAGATCAAGAATATGGGCGAACTAACCTGTACTAACTATTTCACTTACTAGTCTTTCACTACAAAAGAAGAGGCCGTCAGTACTAACGTGAGGGCAAACAAGGGGCCGTACTAACGTACTAAGAATATCCCGGAGGGCAAACAAGGGGCCCTTATCACGAAATCCTACCTAAGATATATCTTAAGATATAACTTAAGAGAAAATTTAGGAGCTTCCTAAGATAAGTCCTAAGTGCTATTCACGAACGATATCTTATGACCATCCTAAGGTAAGCAATCTCCTAAGTTTGATGGTCGCGGACAGTTATCGATTAGTAAAAGTAAACCAATCAGAGATAGTTTATATGGCGCGCTCTTATGAATAATAAGTTATGAAAATTACATTAATGAATATTTTGTATTGTGCAAATTGTTGTTACAATGACAATACAATAACCTTTTTTCATCTCGAATTTAAGATAGCAAAACTGATAATATCTTCGTTCGTGGTCAGAAATGAAAGCAACAAACAAATCCATCATTTTAATAGGATCTTCGATATTTCTTGTTCAAGCACTTTTTTTGACGAAAAACGGAAATATAACTCTGCAATGAGAAAGAAAACCGTGTTGTTTGACATTACTAGAAAATATTTGATTTTTCTTAGGAAAGCAATATAATGCTTTAAAATGTTAATCTAATCGGTAACTATTCTCACTAGGGATATACGCACAAAAAGCCTAATATACACCAAATTGAATAAACGTTGACTCGTGAAAAGCATAAACCATGAACGATGAGACCGAATGGGATTTTGGGTAGGCAGCATTGGCAAGCTAGTAATATTCTATTTGTTGATAATCAAGATGTTTTCTTTGTTTGAGACATTTAAGAGCATGATTTATGCATCCTGCGTTAATATAATGTATATTCTGTCACAGACGAAGATTAAATTTTCCAACTTCCCAGTAAGCCTTTGGGTCGCATCGTTCATGGTTTATGCTTTTCACCCGACAACGTTTCTTCAATTTGGTGTATACAATCATATACTTCTTTTCATTCCCAGCGTGACTCGTAGGAATGCGCGGCATAACCCCGGACCTCCTCCCTCTATATATAAGCAGCCCGCTCCGTAATTCAGCCTAGTTCAGTAAAGTTTAGGTCGGGACCCGTGCAAGACGATAACGTTTTACCATGGCCATCGCTGCGCCCGCCTTTTTCCATTATGGCGACAGTTCCCGTAGCTCCTTTACTAGTGTATGCGCACGCATGTTTTTTCCTCCTCGTGTTATTCTGAGAGGCCATCTTGTTGTACGAACGTTTGGTTGTTATTAAGTCCATTAAAGCTGTTAGAGTTCCTTCGTTGTGACGCTCTTGTCTCTTCAATACTGGCGTGGTGGCAGCGACTACTTATCCACGTCCCGAGAGCCCGAGAGCCGTCTCGCGGCTGATCTAAGCAACAACGAGTCTGCCTATTCTATGGTCGAGTGAACAGTCATCTCAACTTAAGGAAAGTATCACTTCATTGTTCCTTTATATTGCTACAGCATGAATTCGAATAGAGCTCCTAAGCAATGGTCCCTCACAAAGAACGAATCTATCACAACATTCGAAGCTTGGAGGCAGAATCTTCAGTATTCCCTCTCCCTGGATGCTAATTTCGCACCTTTTTTAGCGGACAGTTTTACGTGGCAGAAAAAGTCTCCAACTGCCCCCCATAAAGGACTCACTCCTGATGGGGAAGACGTCCCAACTACTCGCCGACGTACCGCCTTTCAGAAAAACTTACATCGCGAACTCATGTTAGGACAAATCGCAAACTTTTGCCCTATTATTTCACGCAATACTATCGTGAAAAATTCTACATCCATCAACTCCATTTGGCAAGCAATAAGGGCCCACTATGGCTTCCAGTCTACTGGTGCACACTTCCTAGATTTCTCCAACATAAAGCTAGAAGTTGATGAACGCCCTGAAGACTTATTCCAACGGTTAATGTCCTTCACCGAAGATAATCTGCTTGTTGCCAATAGCAACATAACCCACCATGGCGCAACCGTTTCAGCCGTTGATGAGGAACTGACCCCCACGCTTGAAAACGTGGTGGTTTTAACATGGTTATCCATACCGAGCTACCTGGTCTCGTAAAGCAGCGTTACGGCACAGAGTTAAGAGCCAGGACACTAGCTTCTTTGAAACCTGAAATTTCACAGGCGCTAGATTCTCTCCTCGAAGAGATCCGCTCTGCCGCTGACACCAAAGTACTGCGCACCACTGCCTCGAGGTTCAGACAACCTCCACCTCGCCCTTCTTACAAACCGTCTCCCCAACCATGGCCTGCAAACAAGCGACCAAAGTCCTGTCCTTTATGTAAACAAGCAGGCAGCAATGACCAACACTTTCTAAGCGCTTGCTCGTATTTACCCCCGGAGGACCGTTCTTACCTGTCTCGATCTCGCCTTACGTCTACCCTTGACGACGAGGACCCTGACTACACAGATTATGCGCCCTCACCCTTCCTCGATGAACATGACCCCCCACCACGTACCTCAGCACGTTCAGTCTCGCGTCGCGTCAGTACTAAGTAGTCACCCCACTTCAAGGCTTTCTACAAGCATCATCCGTTACGACTCACCATCGACACAGGCGCGGAGACTAGTATGATCAAATCTTCCGTGGCCCGTTCTATCGGCGCAACCATTGTAAAGTCCTCCCAACAAGCATTGCAAGCCGACGGTATGACTCCCTTAGCTGTAGTTGGCGAGACTCGCCTCATCTTATCCCGAGCAGACAAACAACTCGCTCTTGACGCCCTCGTTGTTGATGACTTAGACGTAGATGTTCTAGCTGGCACACCCTTTCTCATTACCAACGACATCACCGTTCGCCCTGCAAAGTGCCAAGTACGCATTCAAGACTCAGAAGTCATCCACTATGAACTTACTGGTGACCCAACCACTGGCTCCCATGCTGTGCGGCGCGCGCAAAGTTACATCCTACGCGCTTCCTCGTCCGCGACTGTTGTTTGGCCTGGTGAGTACGTGGAGCTGGACGTCCCCTTCGACCTAGGAGAAGATTGTGTACTCGCCCTCCAACCTCGTACAGACACCCCTATATCAAAGCATACCAAACCTACCTGCATTTGGCCCGAGCCCCAAATCCTGGAAGTCGTCGGAACCAAAATCCGTTTAGTCAACACGTCTGATGAACCTAAAGCCATCGGCCGCCACGAGCATCTCAGCCAGGTTCTACCTACAGCGGTCATACCGTCACCGACCACCACCTCAGCACCCACCAATCAGACACAACCCGCACAGCCCAAGAGTTCCCCACCCTTCTCATCTACCGTAGTAGTATAGGACTTGGCGGTACCAGATCAGTTTTGCAAAACTGATCTGATACCAAGCCAAGTCTATACTACTGCCAGCTGATGGAACAATCATATAACACAATCAGATAGAAATATTAAATGAAACTATATATTAAAAAAAAACAAAGTGCGTTTATTACATTGCGTGATCCAGCATAATAGAATCCTTTGCGTGACACAATTCTCGGAAACATAGGAAGTCTACACAGGATTTAATTAAGGAAAGTTATTTTATAATGTCCATAAGCATATGAATTTATGCCATCATCTGATATATACCTTTTGTCATCGAAACAGCTGAGTGATACTTTATTGATTTCATAACTTCCTAATTTATGGTTTTGACTTCTTATTGTTTTCATAGTGTGATGCATCTGTTTATTTCCTAATAACGTTTCTTTATAATCTTGATGCTTGATATTATTTTTGATAATATTCTTTTTGATTCCCTTGGCTGTCTTTCCTCCTTTTTGGTTATCTTTTATGTAACTATACATTTTGGATCGCAACCCAACAAATTCACAAATAGGAACTCCTGCGGCTTCATCTTTGAATTTACCAATAACTTTTTTATTTGTCTTATCAAAATACGGGGAGCTTTCAGGGTAGTCGCTGTTATCGAATTTATTTTTATCATTCCAAAAGTCTTGGTATACATCTTCAGCTTCGATTTCATAGGTCAAGCTGTCTGTGTCTGTGAAGAGTAACTTGGCTTTGTCTTCATATTTCTTTTTAATGTAGTTATAATGGAAATCGTACATTAACGTCTTGCTTAAATCTAAGATGCACATACCCACATAAGCCGGCCTGTTTAGGGTAAGTGTTTCTTTGATCTTATGCACAGCTACTAGATTTTCGTTGAAGATCTTACTACTAACATACGTTGGTTTACTGGCATATTTCAATAGTTTTTTTTCATCGGTGATTAGTCTTACATCTACTCGCTTTCTAATATTTTCCATCGTTTTACCAAATACAGAGTTATTCATAAGTTTAAAGAAGTCTTTTTCAAAAGCATTTTTTGCGTTCTTCCTTTTTTCTGTATTAAAGTCGATATACTGTTTTAACCAAGGAGATTGATCAAACTCTAGTACTCGATGGACTTTAGTTATTTTCAAACCAAGATCAGTGTATAATTGAAGGTTCCTATAATGGAGCACGTATTTTTCTTTGTTCTTCAAGGTTGGTATCAATTTATGAACTAAACCAGTTGATATTTTATATTTCTTCGCGATGTTTTTACAATACCCAGACAACATACTCTCAGTTACTTTAACCTTTTCCGGTCCTAGCGGGTAGTCATTATGAAGATTGTGTAACCCTTCAGGATACTCTAAATCTACTTCCAGTATCAAACCCTTCTCACTATCTTCTTTATACTTGGCTAGGTCTATCTTATCGATCTGTTTTTGTGTCATCCATCTGAATCCGCCTGTTGGAAGGTATTGACTCATTACCCAGCCATACAGATTATTGGCGTCAAGATACATGATATACTTTGAGGGCGCCTTCTCATCATATGTTTTCATGTATTTATTGTTTGCTTTTCCATAGCGGTTGGCTATATAGCTGATTCCGCCACGCATGCCCTTTTCAATAAATTGAAACATATCAATATCGACCATAAGCTCTAATTTAATGTCAGTCATTTTTAGCATAGCATCCCATGACAAACCGGGAGATGTGAAATAATGACATGGATCAAGTTTATAGTATTCTAGGCATGTTTTCCTGAAGTTTTCGAATACATCAGCTAACAGAATGATGTCAGATTTAAGGTATAAGTCATGGTACTCACCCATATTTTTAAGAGAGAATGTATTCCACACATTTTGGGCATGTTTATAGTCTTCGTCTGATATATGTTCATCATTTAATATGCTGTAAAATTCTTCTTTCGGTGGTAGCTTTTCATCGAATTTATTATAACTGTCCATGTAGTCGTAAGGGTATACTCCTTTTTGTGACATTAAATCAAGTTTTTCACCTTTGAATTTTTGAGAGGTGTATTTCAACAATTTTTTTGGTAGATTGCTCACTAGTTTTTCCAAACTTGAGCTCATAAATTGGAAACTATCAATAAAGGTAAGATGATTACCCAACATGAAAGCCATATACTTCTCCATGTTGTTAGGTATGGCATTGATATTCATTTGACACTTTTCACCTTTCTTATTTGTATATGTATGCTTCTTGACTATTTCACCAATCTCTTGCATTATAAAATGACTGTCATACCCACGGAGATTGTGAAATATAACAGGTATTTTTATTTCTTCTGGTTTTATTTTGAGTTTCAGGTTGCAATCTTGATGAGCAGAGCCTCTGTATTTGCCTATAATATGGCAATGGTCTCGAACTCGAATGTCCTTATCAGTATATTTTTTATTACAAATATGACATTTTTTAGCTTTTTGAAATTCCTCTTCATCATCTTTTGTCATTTTTAATGGTTTGTTAAATTCCTTTTTCATAATATTTTTACAATACTTAACTTCTTCTAGCATAGCTTCCATAAATTTGTATACGGCTTTTTCACCTCTGTATATTTGTGTTTGTTTCGTGTATTTGTTATCATAACAACAAACCACTTTATAACCATATCCACAATCTGTATGTTTTTGATAGGCTTCTGTATATGATTTGTCATTGTTTGGCCTGCATCCTTCTATTTTTTCTACAATAGCTTCAAAATCTGCATAGATGACAAATGGTACAGGCAACTGCTTATGAAAGTTGTTGAATTTCAATATGTTATTATCCTTTGACGGCATTTTTATGGCTTGTTTTCCATTTATGATGATGCAATTTTCTTTATGATTTAATAATACTCTTTCACTACTGAAACATTGTAAACAATACATACAAAAATGCTTTCTATGTTCATGTTTTGTTTGATTGTACATAAATTTATTGAAGTCTTTTATTAATACATAATGTTTGTTTTCGCCTTCTGTTATCAATAATAAATGCATTTGATCTTCAAATTTTTCTTGGGATATGTAAATAGGAAATGGTTGTTGATCTTCATAACCGAAAACATTTATGTTGATATTATTTTGTTTTTCAATCTTGTTGTACTGTTTGGTGGTTACTGGGAATTCAATCCCCGAATAATCTAAATTTTTAATGAATTGCTTGTCAACTTTTTTAATTCTCTGTGGGTATTTGTCTTGAGGATTCAAATGTCTAATGTGACACCACCTATAGCATTCATTATCCTCATTTTTCATGTTGATCAATCCCTTCACACTGTTTCTGAGTTCTTGGGGTAGTTTAATATACGAAGAGCCTCTCATTGGTTGATATTTTACAACATTAAGATAATGGTTTTCAACTGATTTAACAGTCCAACCAGACCCTTCAGATATCCATTGAGCTATTTTATTTAAGATTTGCTGTTTTGACAATTGTAGTGATTTAGTAATTTCTAGATTATTTATAATTGTTTGAGCTACACTGTTGAAATATGCGGTCTTATACACTATTTCTCCATCTGATATTTTTGTGAATGTTACCTTAAGCGTTTCAACAAATTTCAGTCCTTTCATGGATTTTAGTGTACTTATAATATGATATGCTATAGCCTCTCTTGTGTTTTGTAGTTGCACTAGTGGGTCTTTGTTATTTTTGATACTTATTTCAAAAGACTTTGTATAGCCTTTCAGAGCTTTATCTGTTTGCTCTATCTTAGTCCTTGGTAATGGGACTGGTGTTTTAGTTCTTGGTGCTGGCACTGGTGGAAAAATTATATTGTTTTCATAATCTTGAACCATTTGATTTACACTCTTACGAGGTGCTGGGATTGGTTTGACAGTCCTTGGTGTTGGAACTGGTTTGGTATCATCTACCACAATAATTTCAGGTTTTTTCTTCTGTTGCTTTAATAGCATTTGGATTAGTTGAGACTTACTCAATTTTGTTAAGTCTGATTTTTCCATTATCTATATATATATAATTATATAATATTTCTTTAAGTCCTTTTATAGTGCGTTTATTTTTGGAATCATTTTTGAAATAATTTGAGATAGTTATATATGATTGGTCATATATGATTATCTTTTTATGATCGCCTTGCGTTATTCGTTGTTGTATTTTTGTGAATTCAATTGATGCATCATAGTTTTATTGTGTTTATATTTACTTGCAGGATGAAAATATTTATTACATTCAATGCAATGATATTTATTATCTGGATTGTCATTATACTTCTTACAATAAAGACGTCCCATAATACGTTTTTCTTCATCGGTCATATACTTTTTAGGTCTTCCCCTTGATTGTTTTACCATTACTATATAGTACGATTATTTTTTAAGTCATTTTAGTGCGTTTAACCTTTATCAAGAATTTAAGTGATCCAATAATGGATCCATTAAACTATATATTTCTTAGTTTTTATTGTGTGTTTAAATGAACGAATTCACGGATCTGCCTATTAATATTATCCATATGTTTATTAGTTTTCAAATGACAGAATTTTCCAGCAAGTGAGTAGTTGATATTGTTATTACATGCACGGCAATACCACTCTTTATTTAACATATAACGAGTTTTGGTTCTTTTAATAGCTTCTTTTTTGGCTTCTTGGGTTTGGTATATAGGCGGTCGCCCCCTACCTCTTTTTATTATTACTTCTTTTTCCATTATATTATTACTATATATTATTTTATCTTTATATGCGTTTAAATATGGTTGAGAATTCAAATGATCCAGTTATGAATCTTTTAAACTATATTCAGATATTCATTTCAGTTTTCAATTCAGCTATATTATCAACTTTTGTTTGTTTCAACACATTACATTCCTCATCGTATTTATTGTTTTCTATCTCATTGCAGATAATATTCAATAACTGTTTAAATGTTATATCTTCATCCATTTCATGTATTTTTTATGATAAAGTTTCAATAATTTCTTTTTCTTAATTTCTTCAATAATTTCTTTTTATATTGTAACATATCCAATCTACGCTCATTATCGTATATTTTATCACGAAGATTGTCTGATTCATCTTCACATTCATTAATTTGAACATTTATTTTTTCAATATATTTCTTAATACCACTCATGATATATATAAACATTATATATTTTTGACATCTTTTAACGGTATCCATGAATTAAATTCTTTTGGATAACCAGACCATGATACCAAAGCTTGTTTTTTCTTGTAATCCCTCCTAATGACTTTGCCAATTCTGAATACATCCTGTTTTGCTAATTGTAATTCAGGTTCATAAAATGACCCTTCTATTGATTCATTATTAAGATCCTTTAACTTATATGTAATAGGGTTTGTGTATTGTATCTTATCGACTGTAAACACTTCTTCAGTCCAGTTTGGTGTATAACCCTTGTCGAACACATTCCGTTTATACTTTGAAATTCTAACCTTATCACCAACTTTAAATTTTGGTTTATATGATAATAGTTCCGTATCATATAGATTGAAATAAACAGTTCCTTCATTCTTTTTCATAGATGCTTCAATAGGTTTCATTTTAATACTTGAATGCTTTGTACTGTTGTATTCATTTAATAGTTTTGGTAACATGTCTAAATATTGTGTTGTATTTTGAGCTGTAAATTGTTTCCACATTTTAGATTTTAATGTTCTGTTAAATCTCTCAATAACAACAGCTTTACCTTCATTGAAAGTAGAATACATCTCAATATTATTTTTCTTTAGCCAGTCTTTGAAAGTTTTATTATAGAATTCAGATCCTTGATCTACCCATAAATATTTCGGTTTTCTTTTATACTTTTTAATAACATCATCAAATGATTCAGTAATTGTATTACCGGTTTTATTTTTAATGGGAATGCTCCAAGCAAATTTTGAAAACACATCAATGATGTTTAACAAATATCTATATCCTTTATTCCATTTTGAAAACTTCTGCATTTCTACAAGGTCAGCGCTCCAAATATCATCTATTCCATTAACAATAACACGTCTCTTTTGAAATTTCCGTTTGATTGGTTTATGTAGTTCATTTGCAAGGAGTTCAGCCCAATCATTACTCAACTCCTTTTTACGTTTTTTTACTTCCTTTTAACACCTAATCCAAGTTTTTGTTTTACATCAATCGTGTTTCTAGCCAACCAATGCCCCCATTGTCTTTCATTATACGGTACGTTGTCTAAAGCTTGAACCATTTTTCGGTCTGCCTTATTTTTACATTTCCTATCATCCTTACAGACTGAATAATCGACATCATGTTGCGTTGCTATTTCATCAGTTCTTCCTGTAGGTTGGTCATATATTTCTAATAGGTGGTTTGCAACCAATCTCTAGAGACATAGATAACAATAGTGAAACGAACAAATGCTGGTGGACGAACAAAAGGAGCTAATGAGAGAACTATTGTTTATGTCCACCAGCATGGCGGCGATGACGTAACATGAAAACCACCTATATTTGGCCAGTTGTTGGGTCATATTTCACTTGACTCTTTAAATCATTATATGGGCCAGTATATTTATGGCCGGGTAATGTCCAACCGCCTTTTGGTTTCGGAAGCTTCCCAATGGCCTTATGAATATCAATCCCACTACCTTTATGCAATGGATCTAGTTTCTTACTAATATCTGAAGTTAAACTATCTAAGGCTTGATCCAAATATTTATCAGCCATTCCTTTTATTTTTTGTTTAGCATAACCAGATTTAATTGCCTTTGATGCTCCGATTCTACCTAAATTATACAAACCTTTTAAAGCGCTTTTAGCTGCTATTTCACCAAGACTGTGACTACCTTCTATATTTAAAAAGCCCCCATCTTGTGAGGGCTCAATTAGTTTCCCTGTTTTTGTTTTATAAATTTGGTTTTTGTTATACCACATTCAGCGCAAGTGCATTTCAACATAGTTCGACCATTTTTAGTTTTCACATATCGTTCGCTTCCTGGAACACATTCAGTGACTTTCTTCTGTCTAACACAATATGATTTTACCATTATATATATAAGTTAGATATTTCTAAAATAATGTTCGAGGAATCTCTCATTCTTCATTGTATCATATATGTCAAATACTTGCAATAAATTATAATACGAATTCCCCTTATTCATTTCGTTCAGAAAGTATAAACAGAAGTAGCCACATGTAGACGTTGTTATGTTTTGGATTTGGTTGTTTTGGTGAAGCAGTGTCATATTCCTTCTTTTCGCATGATTTACGATCTCTTGAAATGGAGGCATACCAAAACTGTCAAAATAATTTATCACGTTGTCTTTTACATAAGTTGTAACCCAATGAGATCCTGCCATATAACTAGGTTCCAGATTGTAAATAAATAATGCTTGGCTATGATTATGTGGAACTCTTTCATCCCTTGACAGAACATCACTGATTGGGATGTTTAAATATCTGCACCATTTTATTAGATCATGATTACTTAACGGGATGTCTTTGTGGAATTTCGGTTTTACAGTATTGCTCCGAGAAGAGGAATACCATTGAAAGGGCTGCTTTTCCCTAATAGCAAGCCTTCGCCCCTTTTGGTTGTCTTTTTTTTTGGTTGTTTTTTTTAATCCCCATACCTATCGTATTATCGGGCCAACTCCCATAAAATGGAGGTGGTCTATATACACCAATTCTTGGAGCTCCCATACCCTTTTTCTTACTAGTTCCCATTCGTGGAGCCCCACTACCAGTTTTACCAGTCAAAGCATTTAGAAGGAGTGGAACACCAATGCTTGCCAACAGAGTGCCTAAAAATCCACCTGATTGTGTTTTTGTTGGTTTCACATGAACACCTGAACCTGATTGAAGGGCTTTCAATATATCCTGTTTTTGTTTCGCAGATAAAAGATGCTTATATTCTATCAGCTTATTAATTTTGTCTTGTGGTACGAGAAAACCACCCGACTGTACGCCTTTGCCAGATATTGATTTCACAATCTGAGAAGCACCTTCTGAAGCCAATCCAGCAAGAGCTGATAGCCCAAGGGTTTTGCCTATAGTTGGTGCTAGCGTCTTTCCAATACTTAAGATAGAAGTTAGTAGACTACCTCCAACCTGTTTTCTGATATTAGTTTTAACAAGTTTGATATCCATACCCTTATTCATCATACGATTCTTCTCCAATCTCTTCTTCACCATCGATGATACATATAAAACGTCATTGCCATGAAGAGATTTATTTGATAGTCTGAGAACAATAGTTTCCCTTTTTTTGAAAGCATTGCTAAGATTCTTCTTTTGATTGTCAGACAAATTTACTTTGATTTCAAAAAGCTGAGTCATTTCTTATATATAATATATATTATATAAAATTTCACATAATATATATGAAATAAGGATATTTATTTTACACTATAACCAATTCATTACCCACCTTGTCAATGACAACAGATTCTTCATATAGGACTACAGCATGAACATTGAAGTTTGCAACTGCATTCTGGCTTAGTCTATACCTAAAGATTAGCTGTTTCGGATCTCTTGTTATTTTTTCAGTTTGATACGTAAGATTAAAGTAAATCAACCCATACAGAGAACTATAGTTTGCTAAGTTCAGCTGAGTTCCGCTGTTATAGTCATTTTTCCGCATAGTATATGACATCAAATCGTTAAAGATTCTCACTTTTGATTCTGTATCATACTCTGTTTCTGGATAAAAGACTCCATTTCCATATTCTAGTCTACAGTTTAAAAGGGAAGAGTTATTATCAGCAGCATTAAGTTTAAAAGTGTTCATTAGATAAGGACTGTCTTCTTCAACTGCATCATTAGGCGGGTTTGTTCTTTTCAAGTAAACAAAAATGTGTTTGACATTGTCAATACTGCTTGAAATCTGGAAAAATCCTGATGATTGTGTAGGAGCTGATGCTTCGTACATTTCCCTTAAATATTTCCACTGAGTTTCTTTAAGAAATGAACTAACGAAATTGTCATACAATGAATCCTTTGGGGTTAGTTTTGGCACCCATAGCAAAAACCTATTAACAACAATTCTTCCAGCATCAGTTCCATTAGCCATGTGAATGAGTTCACCATCGTTTTGTAGCTCAATGTTAAATTGTATTTGCATTGGTACAAGCATCTTATCTTCAAGTTCTTCAAAAAATGAGAACCTGTTCAATGGTATAATCACATTAATGTTTTTAGCACCACCAGCCCCATTGTCTCGAAGTGCTTGAGTTTGCAACCTGCGAGCTTCAAATCCTGTATTCGTGTTGGCTGTTGTAGCATTCGTGTCCAAATACCAGAAACTGTTTTTAGCGACTGATCTGCTATAATCATCAGAATACTCTAGCAGGTTTTTAACAAAAGTGACTTTATGGAGATTGTCAGTGTCATAAACTATTTTTCCTGCAGATTTAATCATTATGTGGTCAATTAAGGAATGCCCTCCATTAATTACCGTTATTCGATCAGCAGCAGCATATCCTGCTCCGTCTGCTAATTTCTGTAGTTGGAATTGGACTTCAATATAGGCATTGTACCAATCGTAGAAACTCGATCGATCATTAATTGTAAATTTATAACCATTTTTCGTTTGGTGTTGACCGTTAGCTGGAGACCTGATTACATCATCGAGTTGGAATCGCACCAACTCATTTCTTTGTAGAAAATTATCTGTTCTAAAAGACATATATTATTATGTTATATAATTTTAACAATTAAAAAATATATTCATTGATTCTATACAAATCTAACTCTACGTCTTCTCCTCAAACCATCTCCAGAAATGAGTCTATTCAGTATCATATCAGTACTTTCTTGATCTAGTTTTGGCTGATAGTTGCTGCTGTTTAATGGGTGAGGATGGAACAATTGCTGTTTGTCTTGTAGCTCCTTTTCTCAAATTTGTCAATCTTTTCATTATCTAGGTCACCAGACTTCTCTGATACCGCCTTACCCAGTCGCTCACCTGCATGGGATATCCCCGATTCTAACGCCTTCTTTGCTATTGGCTTAGCAAATTTCTTGAAAACAGATGATGCAACACTCTTCAACGGTTTGAAAATATTATCAACGATAAGCCCAGACCCTTTGTGTCTGATATACAAATTTACCAAGTTTTGGATGGTAAAATCTTTTGAATTCATACGGTTTCATTATACTATTATGTTATATTATTCTATACTTTTCAGAATTAGTGAGAAAGATGTATCTGCTCCATTCAGGTTAACTAATCTTCTTTTTCCATCAGTAATGTATACCCTGATACTACTAATATTATTCTTATTGACTGGATTGAATGTGACTCTTCGTGGTTCGAGGGTAAAGGAGTAACTAGGTTGGAGTACACTGGTCGAGAAGGAATAAATGATGTCTGTATCTTGACCGTCTACAAGACTGATCGTTTATTAGGTCACAATGGATATTCAGGATATCTGTGTCTTGACTGAGATTGGGCACTTTCGGCCCTATATTTGTTTCATTAGATAATACTGTCTTATCAAACCCGATTAGATCATTAAAATTGGAATGCGTCAAATCAAGCTGATAATTCTGAGTCAATGTAATCGTAACCCTAAATGTTGTATTATCGAATTCAAGAGTGATAGGATACGTATCACCAGTCTTCGTTATATCCTTGATATATGTATTGAAGTCTGTATAATTCCATACTCCGGCTGGAAAGGTGATGTTGTTAAATGTTGAACCACTATCAGAGCTAAATTTAATTAATTGATTATTGTATCCAGCATTAACATTAAACCATGTAAAACTCATATTGATAATTCTGTTAAGACCGATAACATATTGCATATTACTATCCAATATCATTGGTCTAGTAAATTTTGTTGTGAAATCTTCAGGTTTATTATTCCCTTGATTTTTTACACTATAAGATGATAAAACTATCTCTCGTTCCATTTATATAATAAAGTTACATTATATTTTTAAAATATTGACTATACAATTTACTATATTGTGACCTATTGATTTTCGACATTTTCATTAATTTATCTAGTATAGTTACTCCCATATTCCTCATCTCAATGCTCGTATTCCCTGCCAATCTTTCACCAATAATCAATTCCAATTTTTTCAAAAGCTGCTTTACATCATTAAAAAACATAATATTTCCACCTCTCTGTTTTCTTCCTCGGCCTTTGATTCCAGAACCTTTCATTGTTTCCAATTTAGTATTATAATGTTTTATGTATTCATTTAAAGTAACTCTTGCGTTGTCTATTCTTTTGTTTTTCATTTGTCTCTCGGCTTCAGATATAGCCCCACTTTTGAACTGTTTTGTAACATGTGACTTAAATCCACCTAATTGACTTCTTTTTGCTTTAGCATTTTTTATAATCTTATTAAGATATGTCTTAGTTTTTTTGTCTGTTATTGATGATTGATTCAATATCTTATCCACATTTTCATAATTAGTAATACCAAGATCATCCAAAATCAAATTACTTTCATCTTCATCATCTAATCCATAGTCCATCTCATCGTCGTCATCATATTCTGGCGGTAAATCATCTGGTTGATTAACAAAGTATTCAGGATCAACATAAATATTCTTATTTCCTTCCATAAGATCTTGTAAAGATTCTTCATAAGTAGGTGGTTTAGGTACAATTTGTTTATTTTGATTTGGTGGGACATAATCACCAAATAAATCATCAACTTGCATGTCTTCGAAAGGGTCAACTTCAGGCATATAATCAATACCTTGATCAGCTTTTTTAGGTGCTCTTTTCTTTCTTATGGGTACCCTTAAATCTAAATTACTGTCAATAACATCATCTAATTTACTAGTAACTGGTTTGAATACCTTCGCTAATGACTGTTGGCTTGTCTGCTCACCGATATTATGTTTTGTGATTACATCATGGACATAATTGATTTTATCCCCTAATTCAGATTTTCTCTTTGCAAGTTCTTTCCACTTAAGTAAACTCATTTATTGTTATATTATTACGTTACATAAAAATGAAAATCATATATAAAAAACAACGTTTAACACTGTGTTATACACCGTGTTGAACACCGTGTTGAACACCGTGTTATACACCATGTTATATTGAAATAATATACCCATATAATATAAATGATAATACCGAATTACGATGTTGAAGACGATATGGTCTCGAACTTTAGACAGTTATATGATTTCATGCCAGATCAATCATTTAGGATGTTGGTTTGCGGCCCAAGTGGTTCGGGAAAAACAAATACACTTATGCATATGATTTACAATTTATTGTACTTTGATAAAATATACCTGTATGCGAAAAACTTAGAGCAGTCCAAGTATCAGAATCTTATGGATATGTTCCAGCCAATAAGTGATGAAGCTGGTTATAATGTTATTGAAGCAAGCAATGATCAAATTATTCCTGTAAATGATATTGATAATGAAAGTCAGAAAATAGTGATATTCGACGATTTCGTATGTGATAAAAACCAAAAACCATTAGTCGACTATTTTATACGAGGGAGACATAAAAACTGTAGTGTGATTTATTTGAGTCAGAGCTATTATAAGACACCGAAAGACATAAGATTGAACTGTTCACATTTCTGTATATACGAATTCCCAAGTACCAATGAGAAAAGTCTAATTTGCCGTGAAAACAGTATTTCAAAACAATTATATGATAAAGCAACTAAAGAACCATTTTCATTTTAAAATATAGACAAACCAAGGAAATTCACAACCAAAAATTTTAATGAAAAAATATAATCAAAGTAATATAATGTTATTATATAAATGAGTTACTCAAACGGACGTTTACCTGAATCAACATTTAATAATCAATCTCAACGGGGATTACCTGGTGTCGGGTTTGTATTAACAGATGACGGAAATTATGATATTCAGAATAAAAGATTGACAAATGTTGCAGAAGCTATTAACAATAACGACGTAATCACAAAGCACCAGGTTGACACGCTTGGAACAAGTTTGGAAAACAAACTGATTCAACTGAGGGCTGATTCTCTTCAGGTTGACGGATCATCTCATATGACTGGAGATCTTGATTTGAGGGGACATAAACTAATTCTACCCGGTGAGATTGATATGGATAGAAAATTAATCACAAACATGGACGCTGATTTGAATAATGACCTGGCTGCTGTTAATTCGATAACTCTCAAAAATCAGGTCAATAACAAAGCAAACATTACAGATGCATATATGAAAAATGAAAGAATAGTATTGACTGATCACATGGATGCCAATTATCATTCTATATTAAATGTTCAAGCAGCTGGTGATAACGATGCTTTCCCTTTTTATCATGGAAAAACACATTTTTTAAATTTAGAAGGTGAAAATTATGATGCAAAAAATAAAAAAATCGTAAATGTAATAACCGATGAATCCAACGATCTCTCTGTTGTGAACATAGCTGCATTAAAAAAATGGCATCCTAATTCCAATCCTTCACACACACACGAGGTCTTGAAAGATATTGATCTGAAAGAACTTTATAATATTGTCAAGTCAAAACCACAGACATACTTGGATTTAGCTGCAAGTTACAACAATCTTGTTTCATATAACGATGTCAAAAACATTTTTGTCAGTTGTAAAGAGATGTTGTCAATGGAGACTGGTTTGGATATGAATAATAATACAATTTTCAATATAAAAGATCCAACAGCAGTTGATCATGCTGTGAATAAAGGGTATGTAGATGATGAAGCAGACAAAAGGCTTTCTTTATCTGGTGGAACAATGACTGGTACTCTTGATATGGGATCGGAGAAAATCATCGGTCTTCCCGATCCAAAAACATCCAATGAAGCAACATCAAAACAATATGTTGATACACAGCTAAATGAGAAGACAGTAGCTCTGGCAGAGGAACTGATCAAAACAGAAGCTGAACTCAAAAAATATGTCAATGAATCGCATATATCGTCAACCTCCCACTTGAAGGATGAATTCCGGTATTTGATGGAAGATGTGGATGAATCCAGCTCTGAACATAATATAACAGTGACTGGAATAACTGATTTTTCAAGTTCTCCACATCATTTCAATAAGAAGGCGTATGATTTGAAAATAACAAAAGATGTTTTCAATGAATACTCTGGGAGACTTGGTTTCAACATGTTAAAACTTCCAGAAGGAGAATATACGATTTGTATTGAATTCTTTCCCGCTTCCATGACGGGTGTGAGCGTTGACGTTGTGAGCACAAGCCTGAATATCAATCAACAATCAACAAAAAAATTTATGAAGTATTCAAGGTCAATTATTCACATGCATAAATGGCAGATTTCTCCACCTGAATTCATTTATCTGGATCTGAAATGGAAAGGGACAGCTGACGATGTTGTTCAAGGCCCAGCAAAGCTGATTATTTATGGCGTTAAAGGTTCTCAATCAGATGTTGAAAGTTCTGTTTATGATTCTCCCTTTGTTTATGAAAATAACAAAATGGTGATGGAGACCGATATTGATATGAATTCACACAAAATCATGAATGCAACCCATCACTTATTTGGGCAATTAAAAACAAATGAAAGTGGTGGAAAAACATTTTTATTAAATGGTTGTGACAAAATCATGATTCCAAACGGCAGCAAATTAAAAAAAATAACAGGCCACTATAATCTCTTAGATGTTTCCTACCAAACAATATCCTTAAAAATACTCTATGGATTCTCTTTAATTCAAACAATAACCTATACTTTATCTGGAAGTCAAAGACAAACGATAGATATAAACTTAGATTTACCATACGGTCATATGGCTGTGGAGATGGTTGAAACGGTTAAAAATCAAGACATTTCATTATTAATCGAATACACAGCACCATAAATTAATATAATTATATTATATATGCTGAATTTGGATAACGCAATTAATTTTTGCAATAAATTTTTTACAACTCAAAAAAACCTGCATCCTAATACTAAAGATGAAATCTTGAAATTTTCTTTAATTTATCAATATTTGTACATTAACTATTTGAATAAGCCAATATCATTTAACCAAATATTAGAAAAACACCCTGACATTGGATTAATAGGACCAGGTTCTTGTACTCTAAATACCAATTACCAATTTTTAATTAAACATGCTATTTTTCATGATGCATTTGGAAGATTTTATAATGACTATGAAATGGGGCCTGGATACACATATTGCTTCCTTTCAATGCCGAAGAAATTAAAAAGATCTCCAATAATGGGTCAAATAAGTGGTGTAATTTATTGTCTTCTTTCAAATCCTAAAATATAATTATCCAAATATATAATATAAAATGACGAAAACAGAAATATTCAATTTTAATCATATTGACAGATATATCAGCCAAGAAAAATTATCTGAAATCAAAGCATTATACCGATTCTACCACAAAAGATTTTGGTGTTATATGAAGGCTTTCAAATATTTTAAGAGATTGAATTTAGCTATTAATGTAACTTCAACAGGCTTAATAGTTATTGGTACTGTAGCTGGTAGTATCACATTAAATCCTGCTATACTAGCTTCTATTTCTGGAGCTGGTTTAGTGCTAAAAACAGTAAGTGAAATCAAAAATTATAAAAAGAAAATCGAAATGTCTGAATTTGCTTATACGACATATAAAAAAGTATTAGTTTTTTTACGGTCTTGTCTTAGAGGAAATCATTTCAACCACAATATATTCATCAATGAAATGAGACAGTTAGACGAAATAATCATCGATATTTGTCCTCTTGCCGATAAATTTGAGAAAAAATATGATAAAAAATTTGAATAAACCTTAAAAGTAAATTTTATTTTATAATTCATTCAAAGGGAAAAACCCTTCACATGACGTATGACTTCCTATTTTTCTGAGAATCATGCAACAGGTCACCTTTTAATAATTTTGTTGACATCATTCTTTATTAATTTATAAACATCATCCCACCATTGTTCATAAAATTTTAATGTCTTTTTAGAAGAAGTTATTTTTATTTTATCATAAGTTAATCCTAAAATTTTTAATAATCTTCTCAAAACATAGGTTACACTAATCATCCGTTTCCGGTTCTTATTGACTTCTGGTAACACGTTGTTTATTAATCCAAAAATCTTATATATTTTGTTACGGTCATTAAAACTTAAATGAATCTCTTTTATATATTTATTGATTGTATTTTCGATATGATATTTTCTTACATATACACTCTTTTTTCTTATTCTATATAAATTTTTATGAAAGTCAACATATGAATTAACTAATTCATAACCATGGACGGAACCGCAATTTAGACAGACGCTCATACCATCTATACTATTTATATCTTGTTCACTACAGCATGACTTGACCACTATCACACTTCTGTCAACTTCTGCCAATTGCTCATCACAAAAGGGACAGGTCAACTCACCAATACTCATCATATAATCGTGAATATCCAAATTACAATAATTCATTCTATACTATTATATGAGATTATATTTTTTTAAAACAATACCTATAAGCGGTGCGTGTCTAAATTCCCAGAAAACAAAAATAGCGAACATGTTTTAATAACAGGAAATGAGTCATCATAGATGGTCAGAATTAATGTTTTTGTTTCCAATACATTTGTCTGTAATTTTTTAGGCAGTTATGAGATTAATAAAGTTTCACTCAGTTGTTTCGATGACAAGCGGTATATTCATGAGAATGGTAGTACAACTTTCGCTTATGGCCACTACAAAATTTAAACAATATAAAACTAAAAAGTTCAGTTCACAGTTCCATGGTAGTGCTGCATTTTCCATTTTAATGTTCAATTGACCCCTCCGACTTCATGGCATAAGGTGTAGCAGAATCCAAAACTGACTTTCTCCTCTTTAGCTTAAATACATGTTTCCGCATCATTTTCTTAGTATCTTGCTCAGTCAACCTCGTAATATCATTCTGCAGTAAGCGTCGAGACTTTTCATTTCGTATAGCCACTCGGCATTGATGAATGCTCTCTTCAGTTGCATCAAACTCCCCTTCGCATTCCTCCAAGTTTTGAGTATCAAGATTATTGAAAAAATCTTTCAAATCAATTCCAATAGTTGTCTTCAGGTGTTCTAAGGTGTAATCCTTGGCATTCTTTATATTGTGGCAAACATTCTCATATCGCTGATCGAGCTGTTTTAGAGAGTAAGGCATCTTAACTTCACAAGCAACTTCACAATTGTGAACTTTTTCACTGAAAAAGTTCACAATTGTGAATCAAAGTGTGAAGCCTCTGATTGGTTAAAAATATCACACGACCGTCTCGTGATCTGAAACAATAACTATTAGTGATGACTCATTTCCTTTTTATCAAAACATGTTCAGACTTGTAAGCGGGGGATTCCCCGTTCTCTGTTTCTGGGTATTACATCCTGTGTTTCCGAGAATTGTATCACGCAATGAAATAAACGCAAAGGAAATCACGCAATGGAATAAACGCACCATTTTGTTTTTATTAACATATAGTTTCATTTGATTTTTCTATCTGATTGTGTTATATGATTGTTCCATCAGCTGGCAGTAGTATAGACTTGGCTTGGTATCAGATCAGTTTTGCAAAACTGATCTGGTACCGCCAAGTCCTATACTACTTACCGTGTCCGTAGACCCTGACAACTTGCTGTCGGAAGATATCCGCTTCAAGTTTCGACAGCTGTTGCAGACATACGATAGCGTCTTCGATCCTGTCATAAGTGGTTATAACGGCTCGGCTGGCCCCATTCAAGCAACAGTGAATATTGGTCCTGTACAGCCCGCTCAACGGAAAGGACGCGTTCCTCAGTACTCCCGCAACCACCTCTTAGAGCTACAAGCTAAGTTTGACGAGCTCGAACAAGCCAAGGTCTTCCGTCGCCCAGAGGACCTCGGCATAACTGTCGAATACCTTAACCCTTCATTCCTTGTCAAAAAGCCCTCTGGTGGTCACCGTCTCGTGATTGCATTTGCCGACGTGGCACGGTACAGTAAACCTCAGCCATCACTAATGCCAGACGTCGACACAACCCTGCGCACCATCGCTCCCTGGCGCTACATGATCAAAACCGATCTCACTCGAGCATTCTATCAGATCCCTCTCTCTCAGTCTTCTCTGAAGTATTGTGGCGTAGCCACACCCTTCAAAGGAATCCGGGTATACACACGATCAGCAATGGGGATGCCTGGCTCAGAGACCGCCCTTGAAGAAATGATGTGTCGCGTTCTGGGAGACCTGATAATAATAATCATAATAATCACTTTAGAAGAAGAAGGCTGCGTGGCTAAACTCGCTGACGACCTATACTGCGGCGGCGATACGCCTGAAGCACTCCTGACCAACTGGAGACGGGTACTTGAGGCCCTCGACCACTGTAACCTTCGTCTGTCTCCTACAAAGACCGTCATTTGTCCACTGTCTACCACCATTCTTGGCTGGATATGGTCCCAAGGCAGACTATCAGCTAGCCCTCATCGTATTGCCGTCTTGGCATCATGTCCTCCTCCCCAAAGTGTGAAAGGCCTACGGTCTTTTATCGGTGCCTATAAAGTCCCAGTCGCGTGCTGCCTAACTGCTCAGATGTAGTTGATCCCCTCGAGTACGCCCTCACCGGCCTTCAGTCTACCGACAAACTACTGTGGGATGAGAACCTAACCTTCAGGTTCAAGACTGCACAGGAGTCCCTATCCAAACACAAATCTATAGTTCTCCCTCGCCCATCAGATACCCTTTGGATAGTCACTGATGGATCCGTCACCAAGAGAGGCCTCGGTGCTACATTGTACGTCTCTCGTGCCAATCACCTTCACCTAGCCGGCTTCTACAGTGCCAAACTTCGCAAACACCAAGTGACTTGGCTTCCCTGCGAAGTTGAAACACTATGCATTGCTGCCGCCGTCAAGCACTTCTCTCCTTTCATCATTCAGTCGCAGCATCCCACATCTGTATTAACCGATAGTAAACCCTGCGTTCAGGCAATCGACAAACTGTGCCGAGGCGAATTCTCGGCAAGCCCTCGAGTGACTTCCTTTCTAACAACTGTCAGCCGTTACCAAGTCAGTCTACAACACTTGGCTGGAAAGGCCAACTTACCGTCCGACTTCACCAGCCGCAACGCGCCCGACTGCAGCGAGCCCAATTGCCAGATCTGCAACTTTGTCCACGAAATAGAAGACTCCGTTGTGCGAAGCGTCTCGATCCAGGACATCCTCGACAATATGTCTAACCTCCCGTTTACTACCAGATCAGCCTGGTTGCAGATCCAAAACGATTGTCCTGACCTTCGCAGAGTTCACGCCCATTTTAAACAAGGCACTCGCCCGTCAAAGAAACTAACATTCGTGACGTTAAGCGCTATCTCAGCTCCACCTCCATTTCTAGAGACGGCGTTCTCGTAGTCAAACACTCCCAACCATTTCTCCCAGTTACCGAAGCAATCGTCGTTCCCCAGTCCGTTCTGGATGGCCTCCTTACCGCCCTCCATATTAAGGTCAACCATCTATCCCGCCACCAATTCCAAATGGTGCTTCAACGTCAGTTCTTCGCTCTTGACATGAACGACGCCATTTCCCGCGTGACATCTGCCTGTCACGCATGTGCCTCCCTACTGACGTTTCCGAACTCATTGGTCTCTCAATCTTCTGACGACCCCCCTGAAGTCGTAGGCGTCTCCTTCGCCGCGGACGTAATCAAGCGTAATCGTCAGTTGATCCTTGTGCTTCGAGAATGCACCACATCCTTTACTGCGTCTTGCTTGATACGCGACGAGAAGCATGATACCCTCCGTGATGCCCTCACACAACTAATCATTGGTCTACACCCACTCGATGGCCCAAGAGCAATTATACGTGTAGATCCCGCTCCTGACTTTAAGTCCATGTGCAACAACGACTCACTCAAACACCTCAACGTCACAATCGAGGTCGGTCGTGTTTAGAACAAGAACAAGAACCCCGTTGCCGAGAAGGCTGTCCGCGAGCTTGAAGAAGAACTCTTTCGCCAAGAACCTGGTGGACAACCAGTAAGCGAAGTTGGCCTCTCTCTCGCCACCGCACGCCTTAACTCCCGTCTTCGTCTCCCTGGCCTATCATCTCGCGAGTTGTGGACTCAACGCAACCAATTCACTCATGAACAGTTGCCATTGTCTGATTACCAACTCATACTCGACAAACACGAACATCGTGTCACCAACCACGCCTTTAGCGAGAAGTCCAAGAACCCCCGTGGTCTTGTTCCAAACACGCATCCACTACTAGTCGGAGATATTAGGGAGCTTAAGATCAACGACGACAGCATGGACGACGACGACCGGAAGTGAGATTCACGCGATTTTCCCGCGAATTCCGTCGTCGTCCTCTCGTCGACGACGACCAAGCCAGTAGTTTCACGTCGTCGTGCAAAGGAGTTGTTTAAACAAAGTTCAAAGGTAAAAATTTACACTGACTTGTCACTTTTGTAATCTTTTTTCATCCTTTATCTTTTGTGGTTTCATTTAAGTTTCTCTTTCTATTTTACGAAGCGAATTGGATTAAAAATTTGACTGTATATAACGTGCGTGTTTTCGTGTTGTTTATTAACTGGCGGCAA
>JAJLRJ010000013.1:12874321-12904321 GCA_024195265.1 Dendrophyllia cribrosa | reverse complement strand
GAAAGTCACGGTGACTGTAATTAACCCTGGTGAGCCAAAATCCACGGAAGCGGTAAAAACAGCGAACTGAAAAGAGTTTTAAATTCAGTGTTCCAATTTCAACTCTGGCTTAAGATATCTTCCTATGTATGGTGAGTAACATGCAAATTGTTTCATTTTTATATTTTCCCGGACCCCTGAGAAACGGGCTTTTTAAAATGGGTAGTTTTTCGAGTTTTGAAATCGTCGCGAAGTGTGCATTCTTTCTTTGCCCACAAAACGTGTCGGAGGTACAGTGAACATTGTTTGACATACCCATTAAAATTGCCAAAGGGCATGTGTTATATTGATGTGAAATTGTATCTATTGCTTGAATATATCGAGAGATACAGACCGCTAAAGTTGACCTAAAATCACAGTTTCACTATGCTGCTGAGCGCATTTTTTGAGGGGGTGGTCTGTTCTCGAAAACAACAAAGTCAATCAACAAATAAATGTTACCATGGTAACTAGTTGGGTAAGTCCTACATCCAACATAAATACGGCGAAGATCGGCCGACTCCCTTCTTCCGACCTCTGCCTGGTTTTCTCAGACATACACTCTTAAGCGGGTAATCCGGCGTCACCCTCCCTCCATGTAAACAGGTTCCTAAATCCCGTGAAGCTCCAACTTCAACAGCCAACAGCTTTGGATTACTGTTATTCACTTATGCGATCGATACGATCAATTTAAATTTTGGGGTTGGATTTTTGGATTACAGTTGGACTATAGTTCACCGTTATGCGATCGATACGATCAATTTCATAATGGGGCTAATCGTCTAGATATTGGGGGCGAGTAGTCTGGGGCTAATTGTCTGGGGCTAATTGTCTGGGGGGCGAGTTGTCTGACATTCTTAAATATATTGTCAGCCTTTTTACAGAAAATATTAAGCTCTGTAAATTCAAGAACAAAGTCAAGATAAAGGTTTCGTTGCTTGAAACTTTTAAAAGTTTCACAGGTCTTCACAGTTTTCTGCTGTGTTCTTGCATGAGAAAGAAAAAGTTGATTGTTGGGTGTCGTTGTTGTGAAACACGAAAGTCAAGTTCCGATCACGATCGTTTGTTCGAGATTGCCTTCTCTGTACCTACTCAACGAGAGGATTAAGTGTAAGGTACCGACAGACCTTGCAAAATAAAGCATCCTTTATTCTTCGGTCACAAATGGTTACTTTTCATTTGCCAGTTGCCAAATAGAATGATTAACGGTAGTAATCAAATTTGTTACATGGTGTGACACTCCAAATTCATGCAAATTAAACTGGCAAAGGTCACGCATTGTCGATTTCAAAGTACATTAACAACGTCCCATATTAAAAGCTAAACTGATTTATCGTCAAGTTTCAATAACTAAACCACAAAATGCTTTTGGACAGTATATCTGTGTTTTTTAAAATGTTTAAAACCAAAAAAAATCAAACTAAGTTAGAAATGTTTCTTGTCACCGGACTAACTTTTGAAGACAACCTAATTTGCATAATATTTACCATATTCACCGACGATCGGGACTTAATAATTAGCTAGTTATACCCATTAAACAGTTCAAAACGTTTATTTGTGTGTTCTCTACTGTATGACTAAAAATCGTGAAATATAAATATATAAAACACCTCTGAATTGTTCAACAACCAAATTTGCATAATGTGCGTTTTATATTCGCAAAAGCACGAAAAGTTTAATGTCGCTGTGGAAAAGGAAGACAAAAAGTGCAAAGTATTTTTATATTTCTATGCTAACTAACATTTGTTTAGCAGAATTCAATAGAAATTTTAAGCGTTTCAGTCTGGACTTGGGAAATAAAAGCCAGCGAAGACAGGGTACTTTCGCATGTTTTCAAAAAGCGATTAAGTGGGTGCTAATGTATTAATTTTATTGAATCTCCAATTTAAACCATATCAAAATTAACTTGCGTTTCACACCTTTGAAGGAACACTCAACTTAGGAATAATAATAATTTCTTGCTGCGTTTGGTGGTTTCCGAGCAGCGAGCTCGTTAATTTATGCAATTTTCGATTCTGGCCAAGCGCAAATTTAGGCCATTTGCCGCTTTGACTGTTACGAGCTCTAAAAAAATACAATTTAACGTTTTTCCAAAAACTAATGTTGTTTCATTTACTTATGACCCAAGATAGTTTACTGGGCAAAGTTTGAGGGAAAACTTTTTTCCGACCCGAAATGCAGTGGACCGCTTTTACAGACACTGCCTCTTAATAGCGGCTTTGCAAATCCGGACAGTACGGCCGACAAAAAACCGTTTTCCCGTGATCGGATTGAAAAACGGTGTGGCCAGATTACTAAAGTGCAAAAGAACGAAATTTAAAAATTTGATCCAGGTAGCACTTTAAAGGATGACAAATACACTTTACAACATAATGATTTCATTTATTGAATTCATAAATACAGAATGTAATACGCCTTTTGCATCAGTCACGTGACCTAAATTCCTAAAACCTAAAAATCGGCAATTTAAAGCAAAAATTTTTGCCTCAAGTCGCCGCATTTTTATGTTTTAGAAATGTAGGTCACATGACCAATCAATGCAAAAGGCCAATTGTGTTGAGTAGATACAGAGTAGACTGATGCCCAGTCGGGTAGTCATGACAACCTAAAAACAAAACAAAAACAAACATATAGGTGGTTTTCACGTTACGTCACGGCGGCCATGTTGGTGCACACGTACAAAAGAATTTTAATGAACTTATTTTGTTATGTGCACCAACATGGCCGCCATGGCCTTTGTCATTTGAGTCCCACAGGACTGAAGGTCACATGAGTGAAAACCATCTAGGGCTATTGACAGACCTTTTTTCTTCTGAGAATTTTTGATAGCTCTGAATTTATTTTAGTATTTTATTCAGTATTAGCATATTATACAGTAGTAGATAATTATAGTGGGGTTTTCCTCATCGAGACCTTGTGTCTCTTCACTAGTCTGTTTTCAAACTCTCCATTTTGATCTTTCTAGTATGGCTTAGTAATCTTTTTTTACATTTTTATTGTATATGTTGTGGTGCAATTTTATCCTTGGTGCAAATTTTTTTTTGTTTTTGTTTTGGGGTATGGTAATGTATGATAATGTATGATAATGAGTTTTAAACAAAGGAAAATAAAATTTCACCAAGGATAAAATTGCACCACAACATATACATTCAGCGAGTCTCTATAATTAATATTTAAGAAGAAAATGAAAACTACATTTAATCAAATACAGCAAAATTGGTTTCTTTGACTAACAACAACAAATTAGAAATTAAAGAGCGAGAAAATAAACCTATTAAATGTTTGTTTGTTTATTAATAAACGTTTATGACTTGTTGTTTTGGGATGATTATGCATGCATGACACAATGTGAACCATCTAGGTTTGTAAATAGAACTCGCAATAGCTCTTATTACCTTCACTGCTATTGAATTCCCACTTAAAACTCTATTTTTCTCCTTAGAGAAGAGAATCTGGAACCTGTAGAGACAAACATTATTTTTTTAAATACACGATGTATTGGACAAATTACTTTCATTTGTTTATAGGTAGATAGGTTCTTACTTTGTTTGACAAAGGAGGTAAAACAAATACCCTGAGCATGCCAATATATAATGGATAATAGATAATATATGTCTGCAGTAAAAAGACCAAATTCATGCATGTGATATTTTCCACATTATGGGAAGATTTAAATTATAACTTGGGCTCGATTACTAGCCACTTCAGAAAATAAGCCCGCAGACACCCTCCAAAAGCAAGGCTGGAACATTTGTTAATTTCCTGCTCTCAGGGCTACATCACAGTAGTGACAAGATCTACATTGAGTCTCTGACAGGATTCGAAAGGATTCTTTGTCCCACGCATGTAGCATGATAATTATTACATCTTTCTCGTTTCATTACTGAGCTTAAACAGCAGTTTCTTGGTGTTGCGATCACCAAATGACGTAAAACAAAAGATTCAAAAGAGAGTAAACAATACCCACACCACAACACAAAAGCTAACCAACAATAGTTTCCGCAACACCAAGAAACACCCGCTTAAACATTTACATTTACCATCTTTCTTTATTTATCACCTCACGCGTTTGACATTGCTGATCCTTAAGCAGTACACAGGATGCATGTCATACATGAACCTTGTATGTGGCCTAGTTCAATGTCATGAGTCTCTTGTAGCTCAATGGTTAGAGCATCTGATCGGTGTGTGGAAGGTCATAGGTTCAAGTTCTGTTTGAGACTCAGACTTTTTTCTTTGTCCCACGCCCGTGACAGGATGAACATTGCATTTTTCTCATTGTACACTGTAGGATTTTTCCACTTACCGCTTTCTTCAAAGCTTTGTCCAAATCTTCAATCAAATCCTCGGTATCCTCCAGGCCCACAGACAAACGAATCTGAAATTTGATCATTAAGAAATTTAAAGTGCAGCTGTAGCTCATTGATCACAATGAGGATGTCAACTCTGGTTTCCAGAGCAGCACATGGCTAGAAGTATCACCCCCCCCCCCCCCCCCCCCCCTAATCCACCCTGTATGGGATGTTAGTCCATACATGACTTTGTATTTGGAAGGTGCACATACCCTCCAGTAGTCATAAAGTTTGCCAGTTTCAAAAGCGCAACACTGACAAAGCCAAAAGTATGTCATGATGCATCAATCTACAGCAGATTGTAACAGCTCTGCAAGATATAAATTAAAAGCTGCCAACTCACCAGTGTGTCTGATATTCCTAACACTTCCCTTTGGTCCTTTGGAACTGATGCATGAGTCATTATTGCTCTAAAATCAAAGTGAAATGGACTTTTAGTGTCCTGTGCAGTAAAATGTACATCAGTAGTCATGATTGAATTCCATAGTACAAGGTGAAATAGACTTTCCAGTGTTCTGCATGGGTGTCACAAAAACTCAGACCCGGAAAACTCAGACCCCTCGAAATTACAAAAGAAATACACTTCACTCGTGATCAATTCTTGTGACACCCTGTTCTGCACAGCAAACTTTAAACTTGGGCCAGTGCCGTGAGCAAGCTCTAAAATGCAAACTGAAATATAATGGCCTTTTCATAGTGCTGTAAAAAATGTATGTTCAGATCTATGAAGAACATCAAAAATACACGTCTAGCAACTAATCATAATTATGACTAGTTATTGTACATGAATTTTCACTTTATTGTAACTTTATTAGACACAGGGTACCTGTGCCTGGCTATACGATTTTTGAGACTCAAATAAAGTCATCATCATCACCATCTTGAAAACTGACACGTTTCATTGTGTTTGTGTGACATACAAACAGAGCCTTAAAGAAATGACATACTTACGGTAGCTCTGTTAAGCTTTCAAACCCCCCAAGACTCTCCGCAAGAGTAAACAACTGGAAAAGAAACGATTGGTATAAATAAAAAGCTGTGGCTGTCATTTGCATTTTCTCATTGGGGTACTGTGTAACACCTCTATTAAGGGGACACATCCATGAAGAGGACACTTCTCCTGTTCTTGGCCGAGCAAAATGCCCACATAATCTATTAAGTGGACACTTCTCCTGGTCCCGATGGTGTCCCTGTTGTAGTTTAAAATGAATCTTAGGTCAAATGATTTCAAACTAGTTAGTTTTGTTTTTCTTTTGTTCCAGATATATTAGGATAATCCAAACACAATTAAAGAATCAAATCAATTAAAGAATCAAAGGCTCCTGCGAGCCAACCCGTGGACAAGAAATGTTAATTCGTAATGCAATATTGTGGTAAGCTTACGTTTTTATACTGACACAGTTCAATATTTTTTTTTTAATTAAACACAATGACTTTTGATGAATGCAAAAAAAAAAACAGTAGATCACTTTCATAATGTCCAGCTTAGGAAGAAAAAGAAAAAGAAACAGTACATCACTTTTATAATGTCCAGTTGGGGAAGAAAAAAATAAATAAAAAAGGGCCTTGACAAGATTCGAACCCTGGGTCCCTCGTCATCCATCAGCACAAAAAAGGGAACCTTAAAGCATTTGACCATTCTGGCATACATATTATACCTACTTGTAGGTAAATAAGATCAAATTTTATTATTTCAAGATAGATATGCATCAAAACGCATTTCTCTGTTGAAAAATCTGTTTGGATCAATTTTAATGTTGCATTAAAGACTCCAAATGTGAAACATCTTTATAAGCTTATTGTTGTTTATATTTGTTTACAACAAATTACATGTAGTTATTGTTATCGCTGGATTCACGTTGTTCTTGTTACGAAACACATTCGTAATAATAATAATAACTGTTTATTCACAAATGAAACGTGAAAAGGAGATGAAAGAGGTTATCCCTTTCTAGTTTAATATCTCCCTCCCTAGACTAGTAAAAACATGAGTAAACAAACAAATATATACATCACATTTCAAACTATAAAATAAATTTAAAATACACTTTTGTAATAACTTAATGTTCTCGAGAATAAATAGCATCTGCGCTAGTTCTTAAAAATGTTCAAATTTTCTGCTTCGGCGATTTCTTTAGGTAATTTATTCCATGCGTTGATTACGCGAATAAAAAAAGAATACAACAAAGTAACAAAGCATTGTCACTAAGTTTACAGCTGAGTGATGGAACAAGTGAGTAAATTTGCCATCGTCTCCGATAACCCGTTCATTACACTTCGCATATTCATAGGTTAAAAATCAAACTACATGTACGTAGTTTGAAATCATTTTAACCTACAAATGTACGACATCCCCTTAATGGAGATTCCACTGTATTCAAGGTGGGACAAGAGTACATGCATTACAGTTAAAAACGTTATTGTACAACAAGAGTCTAAACTTGGTATACAGGTTAGCTACAATGTAACTGCTGATAACAGTACAAGAGAGAAATGTACCTCGGATGATTTAAAAAATTGTTTTGAATTCTCCAAGTCTCCCTTGATAAAGAAAGTGACCATTCCACCAAAGCCTGTCATCTGTTTCTTAGCAAGTTCATGTTGTGGATACGATTCAAGACCTGAAAAGTAATCAGACACATTATTAAGTGTATTAAACAGTATTAAACTGTTCATTGTTTCAATATGACACTCACTCCTGTGATAATTTAAAGTCAATGAAAACTAAGATTATTTTTCTGTGTTACATATGGGTTTTGTAAGCTTCATATTTTCTGTACCTCTTACCTTTTTTAGAGGGAAGAAAAATATCAACTTACTATAACATTTAATTTTCCTATACATCTTTCTAACTACAGTATTTCTACTTCCCAATTTATCTCACAAATGCTTTTTCTTGGGTTCCCACTCTATCTTCTCACGAGGGGTCGTGAATATAGGTCCACGGATCTGTGGAGTTTTTCAAATAATTTTGCCCCTATTTCAAATTCAGAGAAAAATTTTAACAGATTTGTGGATCCTACTAGCAGATTTCGGATCGTATCCCATTTTTGGGCTCGGATTTTCGCTTTTTGCTTCTTATATAGTTCGGATCCTGGATCTTAACCTGTAACAGGCCTGTTGCTCTTTAGTTTTCATCGCAACAGAGATCATGTGCAGTCAAACTATGCTGTTGCTTAAATATTTTGGTGATGAGTTCACTTGCAATGCACAGGAAACTCAAGACCTTTTCTCTAAAAACAAATAATCCCTTACATGTACACAAGGCATTTCCAATGATTCAAGTCAGAAGATTTTTATTACATCTTAAAACTTAACTTCAAATAATTTGACAATTTACATTCAAAAATTTTTCGCAGATTAATGAATTCAGCTATCAAAATGTAACAGATCAATGTATTTGCATATCCCCATTCATGCCCCCCTCCCCCCCACCCGCAGTCACGTTGTAAACCCCTTTTCTCTCAGGTTCCCGACCCCGTCCCTCTGTCCCTCTATATTTTTGGCAAGAGGATTTTGTTACCCCTATATCCTGCATCTCCATAGCACATTTATAACAATCGCAGAGGATGGGAAGCCAAGCATAAGTGGAGCATTAACTTGACCTCTACTGTCCAAGCTCAGGGTGGGGCCATTTTAATGTTGGGTGAAGAAAAAATTTAAAGACTTGCTACCATTATTGAATCAGATACAAGAGCAGATTTACATAAAAGGAAAATAATATACAGGGATTCTGACAGGGTGCAGGGAAAAAACTAAAATTGTGCAGGAGTTTTTGGTCAAATTGTGCGGTAAATAACTTCGATTGTGCGGGAAATTGTGCGGGATTGCGCAATCCTGTGACCAACCAAATATTCAATTACCAGTGTTCTAGCCAGGCCAGAAAAATTTGACAGGGAGGATATTCTGCATCAATGAAAAATACAAATTAAAGATGTTTTACTTTGGGGATTAAAATGTACCCAGCAATCGCCAATTTGCGGCTGTTTTTCCTCACCAAAGTTTATTTGTCTCAACAAAATCACATTGCGTGACACGATGAACTCGATTGGGTAAAACCGAAATACCACCTCAAAATAAAATGTTTCCGATCTGAGCGAGTTCCTTTATGAAAAATCCGTACATTTTATGTAGTGTAAATAATTTCCATTAAAGGTTTACACAATTGCTTCGAAAGTTTGCCGCAAAAACACAACCTCGAGATGTATGCAAATTGCGTGCTAAATGTAATTTGATTTTAGCATGTTTGTTTTTCATTTTCCTGAATGAAAGCGTCTTTCACTAATGATTGAAAAAATCAAATCCAGTATTCTGATCAGAACATACACACGAAACTAATTAAAGGGGGGAAATGTCTTTTGGCCATTTTTCATAAAAGGTGTCTAATTTATTATTCTTAGTGGAAATATATTTTTCAACTTGGTATTTAATTCTTACCTTAAATTTGAAACCTTCTATGTTTGGAAGTACCTGTTTCTTTCTACAATCCCATAAATACAATTTACCAATTAATATCAGATAATTTAACAAGGGACATTTTGACATCGTTATTCCAATTATAACCTCTCGTAAACGCAACCCGTGAAATTCCTTTGTTATTGTTAAATAATACTGTTCAACATTTTTCCACAACATATTTGAGTGCCGACAGTAAAAGAGAAAGTGACATAATGTTTCCTGTTCAGTCTTGCAAAAAGTACATTTATCATGCTGGAGATATCCAATTTTAAAAAGTTTTGCATTGGTGTAAAGTATTGAATTTAAAACTTTATATTGAAAGGATTTAACATAAGGCTCCTGTGCTGTTAAGTGGGGAAGGTTGTAAACAATTTTTAAATCTTCGTCAGATAAGCCAAAATCATGTTTTAAATTCTTTGCATTATTAGGTATATTATTGATACTATTAAAGAATAATAGTCTTTCGTTTTCTTTTCCGCTATGTCAAAAATCTCATTTCCCTTTATAAAATAAGTATTATCTGTAAAGGTAGTGTACTCTATTACTTTCAAAGAGGAAGGAATTGCGCGCCTAAGACCTGTCCATGTAAGAAAATTAGTTTTCTCAACTATGTTATTAATTACATTAAAGGATTCTATGTTGTCGAGATTGAACAAGAGATCTTTAATGATACGTATCCCCAAGTCATAATAAGATTTATAAAAAACTGGTTTTCCATCTATTCTTATATCTTTGTTATTCCAAATTATACAGAGCCGTTCTTTATTAGCTAAAAAGAGATTTCGAAAATCTAACATTCTAAAAGTTCTCTGTAGAAAACCGAGTTAATTGAAAGATCGTCTATTGCATAATAACATTTAAAAAGCAAAAGACCACCAACATTACGTAGGAGATATAACAAGTAGAATTTCCACGTACTTTCGTTATCGCTGAAAATACGTTTTAGCCAAGCTAATCGTACAGCTTTGACCAAGCTTTCAACATCTGTCATTTTAATGCCACCGTCTTCATAACTGTTTATTGAAGAGAGCCTTGTTACTTTATCCTTTCCATTCCATAAAAAGAAGAAAATCAAACTATTCACTTGTTTGATGATTTTACTTGGAGGTGAAAGAACCGAAGATATAAAAACTAGTTTTGGAATAAGTAATGACTTGATTATAATTACTTTACCATAAATGGACAGTCCTCTAGATGACCATATATTTATCAGCTGCTTTATGCTGTCAACCTTTCCTTGAAAGTTTTTTTCGTAAAGTAATGATAGGTCGTATGTAAAAAAGGTTCCTAAAGCTTTAATAGGTTCACTTGGCCATTTAATACCAAATGGTTTTTCGTCTTTTCTTTTAAGCGAACCAATCCACATTCCTTCTGTTTTAGAGCTATTTATCTCCAACCCACTGAAGTTTTTAAATACTTCTAGTTCTTCAAATAACCTTTTTGCAGAATTTTCATCAGACAAGGTTGCTGTGGTATCGTCTGCGTATTGCAATAGCTTGGCTTCATGATTTCCTATTTTAATTCCTTTGATATCAACATTTTGACGAATAGAGATTGCCAAACTTTCAACAGCTAAGATAAAGAGGTAGGGGGACAAGGGATCACCCTGCCTCACACCACGTTCTAAAGTAAAATAGTCTGATGCCATTCCATTATTTATTACACAGCTTTGAATATTTGTATAAAACATTTTGACCCAATTTATAAAATTAGGGCCAAAATTAAAGGCCTCGAGGCAACTGAAAAGATAATGCCATTCTAAAGAGTCGAAAGCTTTTTTAAAGTCAATGAAAATCAAGATACCTGGAATATTCTTACTGTCTGTAAATTCCATTATATCGAAAATTGAACGAATAGTCTCACCAATATAGCGATCTTCAACATAACCTGTTTGATTATAATGTATGATATTCGGTAGAACTTTCTTTAATCTTAAAGCTATCACTTTTGAAATTATTTTTGCATCCACGTTAATAAGAGAGATTGGCCTACAATTTTCAATGAGAGTTCGATCTTTTTGTTGCTTTTCTATAAGAGTTATAATTGCTTTTCTTTGAGAGCTAGACATTTCGCCGTGGTTAAAACACTCACTCACACATTCCATAAATGGATCACAAATTAATTCCCAGCAACTTTTGTAAAATTCTATCGGTATTCCATCATTACCAGGAGATTTGTTACTCTCAAAACTGTTAAGAATGGCTGTAATTTCTTCAACAAATATTTCTCCTTCACAAGATTGTTTTTGTTCTTCTGATAATCTTGGTATATTCAAATTATTTAAAAATTCGTTTCCATTTTCCTTATCCTCATCTGTTACGTTTGATTGGTACAAGCTCTGGTAAAAACGTTTTTGTTCGTTCAGTATCCCAAAAGGATCAGATGTAATGGCACCATTTATTAATAGTTTACTTATATGTTTTTTGACGTGATTACGCTTTTCTAAATTTAGAAAATATTTTGTACTTCTCTCGCCATGCTCATGCCATCGTGCCCTTGCGCGAATAATTACACCCCTTGTTTTTTCCTCATAATAACTTTCTAGAGTTTCTTTTGCTTCATTTAGAGTATTTAGGTTTAAGTCAGAAGGGTCCTGTTCGAATTTTTTAGTTGCTTCCTCGTGTATTTGTTGTAAGTTTTTTTCCATTGCAGATCGTTCTTTGGCTTTCTTTTTCGAGAACAAAATAGCATGGTTCCGAATATTATACTTAATCCAGTCCCAGATGCACCTTTTGCCGGATAAATTATCACTTCTTGTTGTTTTCCAAAGTGGAATATTTTGTTTTAATTCTTCCAGATAATTCGGATCTTCAAGAAGAGAGACGTTCATTTTCCAGAAGCCGGGCCCCTTTAAATTTTGATTGGAGTCGGTTAGATTCAACTCAATTGCTGCATGATCAGTTTTTATAGCTGGAATGATATCGATTGTATTTACAAAATCCTGTAAGTTATTTGATATCAGCCAGTAATCTAAACGACAGAAAATTGGTGGAGATTTTTGGCTCCAAGTGTAACTTTTAGATTGTGGATTTTTAATTCTCCAAACGTCGACAAGGTCCAATTCATTTTGTAAACATTTAATATTGTCTATAACCATTTTTCTAGGTACCATAACGCCACCTTTCTCATCCAGCTTAGGGTCAAGAGGACAGTTAAAATCACCTCCAAAGATTATATTTTCTTCACAATCTAAGTCTTCCGTCTGTAACACTCTATGTAAGTTTTTATAAAATATACCGCTGACCTTATCTTTATTTGGCGCATAAATATTAACTAAAATGTACACTTTTTCCTGAATGCTTGCTTCAGAATAATAAATCTTCCCTGGGGATCAACAATGGACTTTTGAATTACACAATTAAAATTATTCCTAATCAATATCGCAGCTCCACATGAATTTGGGCTACCATGTGAGAAAAATGCTTTACCACCCCATTCATTTGCCCATTGTTTTTCCGAATCCTCTTTTGAATGCGTTTCTTGCAGGAATATCACATCAGCTTTTCTTTTACGGCACCAGATAAACATAGTTCTTCTTTTATGAAAATTACTTATGCCCCTTACATTCAACGAAACTAATTTAAATAAATCTACCATTTAAATTGTGTTTTTTTAAAAAAGCATATATTGTTTGGGATTAGTACCTTTCGATGTTTAATGAAGCATTTAAAGAAAGTGGAACAAAAGACATTTTCTCCTCCAACTGAGAAAATAGTAAAACAAAACAAAACACATAGTACATTTACATATAAATTCTTAACATCTAGTGGACGTGAATTCACTGTTCAGTTTGAAACCGATCATGGAATTAATACATTAGTAATTTTTTGCCATTTTACAATAATAGGGAAGGTCTTTAATTTCTTTTCCTCTGTATATTTGGCCATTGATAATCAATTTATCAAAATTAAAGAAGGCTTTTTGCTTGTTCTGCTTTGCCTTTTTAAGCACTGGATAAAGTTTTCTATGAATTTCTTCGATTTCTTTCGGGAAGTCGTCTGAGAAACCGATGTTGGTTCCTTTTAAGTTCTTATAGAAGGAGCGAACATATTCTTTGTCCTGATAATGACTGAAGCGAACAATAAATGGTTTAGGATGGAACAGAGCTCTTAGACTAGAATTATTAGTGGAGATTCGATGAACTCGCTCAAATCGAATATCGTTGACCTTATCCGCTGGAATTTTCAAATTATCGACGAAAATCCGTCTTACCAGTTCTTCAGTATTTTCATCCTCTTCTTCCTTGACATTGAAAATTCTTACATTCTCACGTCTTGTATAGGCTTCCAACTTGATGTTTCTGCGTCTAAGCGCTTCAATGTCCTCGAGCAAGAAGTCAATAGAGTTTTTCTGTATCCTCTGTTTTTTATTGTAAAAAACAGAGCCTTTGTTTCTAACATGCAGATGTGTGTAGATGTATGCAAATTAGTCATAGCTGATCTCAAATGTGTATTGCACGTGCATTTATAAGATTCAAAATTCAAAACAGCTAACAATGTCGCAACGTGGACGTCAACATGAAACCGGACGGAGATAAAATGTTTGATCTCCATTTTAGATCAAGTAAGAGCTTATAAATTGCAAAACATATATAAATACTGTTTTCTGAATTTTTTTAATTTTCTTATAAGTGCGTCATAACGGAATATGTTCAATATCATTTATGTTTCGATTTCAGAAAAGCCGAGAAAATCGGGCATAGAGAGAAAGCCAAGAAATAACGCTATTACTAAGGAAGAGGTGCTTTTGTATCGAAAAGGAATGACCAAAAAAGGCAACGACTGGAAAGAACTTATGAAGTTTTTTTTGATGAACACAGATATTTTTAGCTCTGACCTTAGGGAGAAATATGAGGCGGCTTTACAACAAATTAACAACAAAGAAGCAGTGAAGCCCATTCGTAATCGCTTAAGGCTGGTTCTCATAAAATCGTCAAAAGTTTTTTTTTTGCAAGCGACTCAGACGATCGGGACGACTCAAGCGATTTGGGTTCTCATATGATCGTCCCGGTCGTCCCGAACGTCAATAGCGCGGTCGTAAACTGGATCCGACAACATGTTTTGGGCACGAGAATCGTAAATAAAAAGGGGGCTGTTAAAGCAGAGTTAAACTCCGAAGTTGTCACCATTTTGGAACTGGTAGAGCTATGAATACTGGGAAATAATATGTATTCTGGGGTAGATTTGGGTCGCTTCGATCGACTCAGTCGTCTCGGTCGCCTGAGAGTAGTTCTCATATGATCATCCCCGATTTTTCACGATCGTCCTAGTTGTCCGGATAGAACACAGTTCTATCCAAGCGACCGCGATCGTCCCAGTCGTCCGGGTCGTTTGCGATCGTCCCGGGTCGTCTCAAAAGTGTTCTCATATAATCGTCCTGGTCGTCCGTGCACTTTTTGAAACGATATTCTGGATATCAGCTTCGAACGTAGTGCTCATGCATAATAGGCAGTATTGTGTATAGATTTTCACACACTGTACTCGCAGATACACCAAAAATTGAACCAAGGTTGCATAATGTTAACTATTGTCGCAACCAAATGAACGTCATAAATACTCTGTAATAGACACAAAGTGCGTTGGGGCGAGTTCGACCCACTAGACGACGAGGATGCCAGCAATTTCGTACTCGCATCTTTATGTCATGCCCAATTCGTTCAACAACATTCGTAAAACTTCTAGGCGTCTCACCAGTAAGCAGCCAGAAGTATTCAGGATTAATGGCTAGCTTATTCCATACACTTGGCCATGGATTAGAATGGATCAATCCACGATTACTGTTGTAATGACGCCGAAGGATAACAATCGGAGGAACATTAAGACCTCGTAATAAAACCTCAAAACACTCCATAAAAGTCATAAGGGCCTGAAATGGAAAAGGAGGAGGAATTCGAGAATTTTCTAAAGCTTGAAGCATCTGTAGATACTCTATTAAAAATAACAGCACGCTGTTGATGAAGCATGGAAACGGTGGGACCATACTGTTTTCGTTGGGTCACAGAAACAAATGACACGTTGCATTTTTTGCATTAATGAAACTCTATTCAAAATATGGTAATTACACAAACCTCTGTGAAACAGAGGCCTGTGAAAAACAGAGGATACAGAAAAACTCTAATGTCTTCATTATTTTCATTTACTTGTGTAGAAGTTTCTTTCTGGCTTTCTTGTAGACTTTGAATTTCTTCCTCGGCAGATTGCAAAGATTGTTTTAAATTCTTTACATCATCTCTCAGCTTACGTATTTCATCTTTTAGTAGTACAATTTCACCACATGCTGTTAAAACTTGATCTAGTTTAGTGTTCATTTCCTCGAGGCGTGCTGACATTCCTACGCCGGCGCCCACATGTTCATCATCTTCATCCGTTTGCGAGCCATTTTCTCTCAACCTTTTGCTCGGATTCTTGTCCGCTTTGTCCGCTTTGTCCGCTTTGTCCTTCCCCATTTTTAGTTATATCTATTTGTAGGTTTCCATGACAGGTACGTAATTGAAGCGTTTAAAAAAGCATATTTGGAGGAGCTCACAAAAACACGTCCTACCTCCACGAGGTACACTGCGCAAGTCCATTCTGATCAGAACTTAATAATTTGCTCCTATCAATCCGAAGTTCCAGCGCTTTAATAGTTTGTTTGTCGATTCGCAAACTTGATCAGTTCTTTGCGAAAATAATTCAGACAGAGTGACATTCATTTCGGCGTGACGGTACATTTCTTCGGTGTTTCTTCTTCGGTGCCCGACATATTAAACTGAAAGAGGAAGCGAAAGCGCTCGAAAAATATCAACAGGCTGCTAAGAAAAACGACATAATGCCTGGAATACGACAACTAAAAAGCTACGCGAAAAATTCTGTAGGAAGTCGGATAGAAGTAAAACTGAGACTAGATCCCAGGACGGCGAAGAGAACGCCTTGTTGTTTTTATATCGATCCACTCAAGCTGTTCCAGGAAAGCGAGGGATTTCGCGATTGTTTGGAAGGAAAATGGACTGAAAATAGCCTAAAACGTTTCTCGAAACCTTGGTAATCAATAGAAATACCTCATTTAATTAAAATTTTAAGCAAATATTTCAGTATTGTGCGGGATTGTGCGGATTTTTAGGAATTGTGCAGAATTGTGCGGGTTTGACCGAATTGTGCGGTCCCGCACCCGCGCACCCTGTCAGAATCCCTGAATATAATTTGTCTTGTTTACAAGTACAGTGTAGGTGGATGGGGGGATCAACCATGTCTTCAGGGCCTCCTACACTTTCAAGGCAGGGCTTAGAAATTGCTGGACAAGGCTGCCAAGATACCACCAAGAATCATGCAGTATTTTGTCATGTGACACACTGACAATGAAATATCATATTTCAGCGATTGGCAGCTGTGTTTGTTTTCTGGCAATCTAAAGCTGTCGATCAAACAAAACAAATATATTTCATTATCAAAATGCTCCAAGATTTTTGGAGTATTTTAGCAGCCTTGTATATCTACACCCGCCGCAATGTTGAAAGTGGAGAAGGATCTGGACCACAGATTTGATCTGATTTGACCCAGTTCAGGATGTTTCATTTTTAAACAAAAATTCTGTAGGAAAGTCAAAAGCCCTAATACACATGAACAGCCCACCCCCACAGGTGCATTATATCCTGGGGGGGAGGGACTCCCATATTAAAATGACGGGCGTGCTCGTCGGAAATTTTTGAAAAACACCCCATCTAAAAGGTACTGTACCAGAATCTTGTTTGATGGACATGGCTCAAATGAATTTTTACCCCTAAGAGGTACCAATTCGAAAACAACACATGTCATAATTATTGTCATATTTTTTCGACTCGTACCCTTAAAGGTACCGCGATAAATCTAACGGTAGTCATTTCAGATTTTAGTACCCCAAGCGATACCAATCTACAAATTTTGACCCCTAAAAGGTACGACGAGCACCCCCGTCATTTTTATATGGGAGTCCCCCCGGGGCATAATATTAGTGTTACCTGGATATATCACCCTCTCCACTCTCGGGTTTTTCTCCAGGAATCTTGCCACTGCCATAGCATTGACTTGATGTTGCCGCATTCTAAGATGAAGTGTCTTAAGGCCGCGGTTGGCCAGGTAGCAGTCAAAGGGACTAGGCACTGGGCCAATAGCTGATAAAATAATCATTTAAAACACTATCATGCATTGGTGTTAATAACAGTTGTAGAAAATTTATTAAAATATTATTATTTGCATGTCATGTTCAGAAAATATTCATTGTTATGACCCTGAAAGGTGAAAAATTTTCCACTTTATAGTGATTTATTTTTGGGTTCGAAGAACGCAATCCTAATTTCATGTTGGTTGTCCTGTGGTTTATGTGCAGTAAAATTTGAGATTTTTTGGTAGACGGTCTTCCAAATGGCCGCCCCTATTGGTTTTTTTCAGGGGCTCATTTCCGCCGGAAATTCCTTCGAACGCGTCTCCATAATCTGATTACTGCTAGTATATTAACTAGAAATACATGTCTCACAGAACCTCACAAAGCTCAGGGGGGGGGGGGGGGGGGGGGCACCGCAAAATTTTAGCAATTTCTGGTTTAACTGGAGAAGTTGGGTTGCATAGCCACAATGGTTTCGGAATTTGAAGTCGAGACATTCTCGTTCCCAGTCACTCATCACACTGGATGATGTCAATTGGAGCTTTGTCGCGGTTTTGTCGCTAGGCAACTGCAGGACACCAACCCAATATATATAAAGGTAATCCGCCCTAATGCGATCCACGCGTGACAAATTTATAAACCTCGCTTTGCAAGGAATTAAACAGGTGCAGTGACTGCTCAGTCAGAAATTCTGTAGCATGAAGCAACTGCATGTGTTGAGTTATTTTCAACTCCTTCCGGAATGGGAAGGTTAAGTCCACACCGACACAATAATATTGTTAGTTGGTTTACAGCCTTGTGAACTTACAGTTTTGAAGAAACCTGAGCCTATTGCAAAGTTCGTCATCATTGGTACAAATCACTCCCATCACAGTGTCAGAATGTCCTGCAAACACCAAACAGGTTACAAATTAAAGTTATTTGTTTTTATTTATAGGTCAGTAATATACTAAAAACTACTAGTTCTTATAGTACCAGTAAATAATAACCCTTCCACTCCTAGAGCCAAATACAAAGACATGTAAACTAAATGCAATTCCATTGGCCTGGTGTGACCATTCAAATGAAACCTCTTTAGCAGTACTTTTGAAACCATTTGTTTTTCAATATTTTTTACTTGAATTTTGATTTTTGGCACTCTTGGAAGTTAATAAAGGGTTAAGAACTGATTTTAATGTACCGGTATAATAGTGACAAGAATATTCATACCATTCATGTACTTTGTTACTGAGTGCATGACAACATCAGCCCCAAGAGACAATGGTCGCTGAAAAATAAAAATTTTTGGAGACACCAGCGTCATTAAATTTTTCTTTACATTTTCTGGCAAATAATAGTCCAGAACATGAAAAAGTACTCGTACCCTTACAAGCATCATCATTACTACAATACCTGGAAGTACGACGACATGAAAGTGTTGTCCACTACTAAGATAACTCCCTAAAATAACAAAACAGTGACGTCAACAAATTATATTACAAACCTTATACAAATTAATAGGCTACTTATACAAATTTAATTTAATTTAATTTAAGCACCCTTATTAACGAGGCCTTGTGTTATGGTAAATTAGGATGAGCAACATGCATACAACAACAACAACAACAACAAAAATCTTTATTAGTTAGTTATTATAGAGTTTATAATACTGGCCTGCAGGTAGCAAAAGCTAATCTAGGCAGGCCAGTGAAATTAATTACATGATTAGAAATCGCTACACACACTAATTTGTTAAAATAAAAAGAAAGGATCAAACAATAGAAAAAAAGAAGAAACAAAAAGGAAAAACAAGTGATCAAAATAAAAGAAAGAGAATTGTGAAAATATTAATTAATTACTTTTTGATTTACATTGTAACTTTAGAGATAATCTCGTCGATATTAATATACATAGGAATCTGCTTCTTTAAGTATAGTCAAAAGTATATTCTTAATTTTGCATACGGTGTCAAAACAGCGACAATTTTTCAATGCAGAGAAATGAAGATGAACGACAAGAAGGTTCTGTGAAATTAAGAACTTGCAGCAGTGGTAATGGTAAAACTATTGGTAGTGCAAAAAACTCTGACAACAACATGCAAAATTATGAAATGACGATGTTTGACATTAAGACTAGGGACAGGCATGCACACCCCCTCTAACAGGGCTTTTATATTAACCCACAAGATACATGTATTTGAAGGCTGAGAATGTTCTATCTATTGACAAATGTACCTCATGTTGATGAACAATGTCTGCAGCCCCCTTTATGTCAACAAGCTTCAAAAGAGGATTTGTGGGAGTCTCTATCCATACCATCTGTATTGGGTGTAACATGAAAGGGCTGTTAATAAAATTATGTGGTACATCTTTAAATCATCAGTTTCTATGCCATATTAGCAGCTGTAGATCAACCAAGAACCAACGTGGGAAAATGAAGATCTTCACGGTATTACATGTATGTGCCATAAACTACAAGAGCCACAGACTAATAATAATTAGGAATCACAGACTGACCAACAACCTCTGTAACCATTAGAACCTAACCAGTCCAAATACACAGTCAGACTAACCAACATTACCTCAGAATGACCAATGGCCTCAGACTGTCCAAGTACACAGACTAACCAACAACCTTAGGTTGACTAACAACCTAAGATTGTCCAAAATCCACAGATTGGACAGATTGATGTCAGGGACGCCTGGTAGAACAGGTTACAAAATGGTCTTCCCTGTTTAAATAAAGCTTATTATTTTTTATTATTATTATTAAAGTGCCATAGACTAACTTGTGAATACCAAAAAATCTTCGGAACCTCCCTCTCCTACATGTTTTGCTCCACTGAATCCCCCACACCCCACCCTCTGCATCTAACTCCCCACCCTCCCCTCCCGCAAATGCCGTCCACATGCATGGGTATTAAGCAGGTGACCATTACCTATTGCATTTGGAACGGGCAAAATATATGCGCAACCCTTTTACGCGCTGGTCAGCAGAATTACCAAGGAAAGTTTACAGCCAATAGATGGAGGAAGGAAGAAGTGAAAATTTGCATATTTGTCCCCATCTGCTATAACTCATTCTAATCAATGCTTTAATATTCATGAGTTAAAAAACATCAAAATGACCAAGAGCAACAGACTGAGAAACAACCTCAGATTGACCCAGGGCCACAGACAGCCCAACACCTCATGATGACCAAGAGCCACAAACTAACCAACAACACAGACTAGCCATCAACAACAGACTAACTAAAAGCCACAGGCTACCCAACAATCACAGATTGAACTTTGTGTACCTTGCCCTAGAAAGTTGAGAATTCATAATTATATGGTATACAATCTACATCAGCGCAATATCCATATCCACACTTGCAGAGACAAGGCAGGTTAACAAGGAATGAATTAAGAATGAATTAAATCAAATACATTAAGGATAAGCTAAGCAATGAATAGTTTATTGAAATGCAAACCTTGGTATTGGGTTTGATACCATTCTTCAGTTTATTCAAATCAGATGCATCCACAAAGGAGATTTCTATTCCCATATGTGTTGCTGCCACTCTTGAAAAGTACCTGTTGGTTCCTAATCAAATGAAAAAAATATTGATTAATATTGATATTTAATTCCAAAGGGTCATAATAATAGCAGATTCATAGCTATTTTTTAAGAAAAACACAACTTTTTAAAAAAAATCTGAAGAGCATGTTTCGACAGAAGCTTCTGTCATCTTCAATTCTGTGTAAAATTGTTACATTTGCATAGCTAGATGTTATATATATTAGATATATATGTTGTGGTTCAAATGTTTCTTTGGTTTGAAAAATTTTCAAACCAGTTTGATTTTTATTTTTCTTTGTCTCAGATTATGATAATGATTCTCAGACAAAGCAAAATAAAAATTTAACTGGTTTGAAAATTTTCAAACCAAGAAAAAATTTGAACCACAACATATACACCTTATATGATGGTTTAACAGACAATACACACAGATATTTTACAAGTTGTGTAGTATTTTATCGAGCCCCGCAGGGGTGAGAAAAATGTGAACAATGAGTAAAATGTCTGCACGTATTATCTGTTAAACCAAAAAATGTGTTACACTTGAGAATTGCTCAAATGAATAAACCAAACACATAGACATGCATAACCTTCGGGTAGACACATGTATGTGTTGCAGACCTATTTTCTTAGTAGTAAGTACCTCCATAGACATCATCCACACAAAGAATATGTTCTCCACTCTTGAGAAGGTGTGTCAACAACATGGTGGCTGATAAACCTGAGGCCGCAGCTAAGCCTGTACGTAGTTAGTATGAGATTGAGCAAATTAAACACTGAAACTGCACAACTTTATACAGTTGAGTCCCTTGTGATTTACATTGAATAGCACTTAGAAATAACACAGTATACTCTGCATACTTTGGCTGCCCACACATTTTTCCCTTTTTAATACACCAATATCACGCTAGCATGGCATGAAAATGTATTTAATTTAATGGGGAAAAGAGTCCAGAATCAAAATCAGCACATCAATATTAGTAAAACTGTAAAATTTCGTAAAGATTGCTCGTATACTGATGGAGATATGAGCTTTTGAAACTTAGTACTCTGGCCTAATTTTTACAAAGAAATGTATGGGAAAAACACGAAAATGAGGCTGGACGGGCAATCTGTGTCCGTCCACCATACATTTCTTTGTTAAAATGTTCAGTTTCAAAATTTCATATCTTCGTCAGTTTTCTAACAAACTTTACAAAACTTTGTAGTTTTACTAATATCGATATGCTGAATTTGATGCTGGGCTCTTTTTCCCAATAAACCAAATATATTTTTGTGCCATGCTAACGTGATATTGGTCTATTGGGTAATAGGTTAATTTTCTGATAGTCTACCACTATAGAATTAATAGAAAGGCTTGTAGAAATCTGGAAGAACTCAAAACAGCATCAGAAATACTTGCTACCTATCTCTGACCTATAATATACCTGCCAACTTTTTCCGAGTGGTAGGCATGAGAATTGTTTCGTGGGAGTGCCAGGATTTCCGAAGGCGACCCGACCAAATCCGAAGAGAACCCGATCTCTTCCGAAGATGTCCAAAGTTTCCAAAGATGTTCCGAACCTAAGACCTCTGTAATTGTGATGTTCAGTACGATAAAAACCTACAAAAAAGTGCCATATTTTCATGAACGTAACTATATTTTTAATTGGATCATGCGATCAGTTAAGGCTGATAGCTCAAATTTGTAAGTCAGGCGTGAGAAATTGCTCCATAGGCGTGAGATCGGAGTTTTGGACTCGCAGGCGTGAGACTTGGCAGGTCTACTATAATTCTCACGACTATCACTCGGAAAAAGTTGGCAAGTATACAAACTTGTTTACACTCTATTTAAAATAGTGGAAAAACAACGAATTTGATATTGATTAAGCTTATCTAATTACAAATTACATCGGTATATGATTATCCATTGATTGATACTAATTAGCGGTCTGAAGCGTTGATTCACAATATTAGTGTTGTTAAAAACAATTTTTTGTCTGAAGAAATTCCGATGGCGCACGGATTGTTTTCGAAATGGTACGACGATGGGATCATCTGGATTCTTTCTGGAATGTGTAAACACGTGGCATGGGCTAAATTATAAACAAAGGGAAAACTCGCCATGTTTTCCACCTTCCAAGGCCGCGACACAGGCTTCAAAGCAATTTCTTGTTGGGTTTCCAGATCGTGAATATTCAAATCCCTAAAAACGGACGCAAAAACAGACCTGTTCAGAATAGACGACCAAAGATATTGCGACATGAATGGATCAGCTTTTTAAAAACTTACACGGTGTACACCAGGAGCGTCTTGTTTAAAAGTTGTCGCCATTGAAATCGGTGGCACAACTGCCCTTGAATTCCACTGCTCTGGTTCTTGGCCGGCATGGATCGCCAGGGTACCGAAATGGGGAAAGGAATCTCCCATCTTTTGAGCAGTCGAGTCGTTCGCCATTTTGCAAGCAGAGAAAGAGAGAGCCCTGATTTCTGCGCCCGCGCGAGAATGAGCAACCCCACAAACCAATTGTTTTCACTGCGACCGCTGGGCAGAAATCAGCTTGGCGCAGACATGACGTAATAACACTTTCGCTTTGTTGAACCATCGCAAATCGCGGCATCCAGCTTCGATGAAATTCAAACACCTCATAGTATATATTCCTTATTTAATTTTCCCATCTTCAAAAACGCAGCATCGACTGTTTTGGTGGACAGGACGAATGGTGATTATGGGGGTACAAGTACAGATTATAAAAGACCCCACCCCCTCCCCTCCCCTGACATTCATCCATACTTTATCTCTCTTGTTTATATCAAGAAATGTAAAATTTTCCGTTAATTCACAAAATGTTGTACAGGTGTAATAGATACTAAGGTTTCTTATGAAATATTTTAGACACATTTTAAAAAAAGAAAAGAATTCAGACAGAAACAGACTGGACGCTAGTCACCAGTCTCGTGTCGTTCAATTCCAAGATGCCCGCTTTCGTCTCCGCAAGCTCCGCAAAAAAGATGAAAGTATTTTTTCCTCGACATTGCCTTGCTAGCAATAGTGGCCTCATCTTTGGATGGAAGATAGCACCGGAACACATCTTTGTTGCAACGACAGTCATTATTTTTCCGCCAGAAAACTCGAACAACTTGCAAACTCTTTTGAAAAGTTGTTCGACAATCTTGAATGAGAATGATTCAGTTTCCTTGTGTGTTCTTGGTATCTGGCTTAACGAACGTCACGAGAAGATTACATCTGAAGTGTTGGCTGCAGCGAAGATGATTTCCTTAACCGAAGAGATGATTATTCTAAGTTTAGCAAGAGACTCCGTTGTACCTCATGTATTCTTTGTTGGGGAAAAGTCGAGACCCGATGGCTCTGTTGTAATTTTGTACAAACAGCCAACTGGAAATGCATTTTTGACAACCAGACCCACAGACGTCGGAACTAATAATTTCTGGAGACATTTATTGTGCCACGAACAAATACCTTCCACAGAATTGTCCAAGGTACTTATACTTTTAAATAAATCTCGCAATGAAGAAGCTGCAGTCTGCGCACTGCTTCAAACCAAAGATCATTTACCGTGTTACAGTAGTTTCTTCAATTTTGTTTTTAAAGCTTTAAAGAGGGTTTGTAGTGTTTTTTCTCAAAGGAATACTGCCAAGCACTCTGTTTGGGCATTGAAGATAATAAAGTTCTTGTCAAGTCTATCAGCCGTTTTCTTACAGTCCTGTGTCCGCTTTAGTCAAGTTAAAGCATTGTGCATGTGTGTTGCCCAGTCAAAAAGCACAAAGGATGAACAAGATTCAACAGAATCAAGGCATCCATCTGGAAAAGTCGGTACAACTAAAGAGAAGCTTGATCGGGTAAGCTTGTTTCCAGTGGTGTGGTGTGGCAGTTTACTCACCGCAGTATCAATAGATATTGTTCTTGGGTTACTGATTGTGTTATGGCTCTTTGCAAATGGTTACAATATGCGTGTTACTGACTTCATGATGGACAAGACCGACACTGTTGTGGAATTCCTCAGTGCATTGCTGGATTGGCTGAAGGGAGCTCCTGCCGGCTTAAAACTGAACAAACACTTGGCAGAATATCTGAGCATGTTCTTTCTTTATCACATTTACCTCTGGCAAATATATCTGAGTTGTATCGAGCCTTACCTGCAGGTCATCACCAGTCTTATCATCCTGTCTGGTTGCTTAGGAGTAACATTCCTGTTGTCCTTGGTTTCGGATGTGTTGTCTGTTGTTACTCTTCACATTTACTGCTTTTATGTATATGCTGCAAGGCTTTATAATTTCCAGCTTAAGAAGTTGATCACACTGTTTAGACTGTTCACAGGTAAGAGAAATTCATTTTGCTACCAATTCTTTTCAATAACACTATAAATCAAAAGGTTCTGAAAATAGGAAAAGTGATGGTTTTTAATGGCCTAAAAAAAATTGGTTAAAAATTCTGAGTTTTCACATATAGACTTGTTTTGGCATCTTCAACATTAATCCATGTAGGTACAAAATGTAAAGGTTAAAAAAAGTAAAATCTGTGTTCAATCCAGGCCTTGGTTGTTGTTTTTTTCTTGTGAATATGTGAAGCGTTGAATGAAATATTGTATATGGTGGCAAATGTGCAAATTTTCACTCGATCACTGGGATGTAAACCTTTTTTAATTCCCCAGTGTAATTACACGTATGTCATCCAGTTGTCTCGACAGTCTTGTTTCACACAATGCATATTTATGTCATGCTAAGATGTTTTGGTTATTTTAAATCTGTTTTACTCTTCAATTCTTTGACTTCTAACTCAGTATTGAAAATTAAAACTGATCTGTGGACTTAACCTTGCGTTGTTTCATATTCACAAGATGGCTCTTAAAGCCCTTTGATTAAAAAAGGTGGTTTTCTGTATGAGTTTACTCCTACCCCAGTGAACATTTCGATATTTATAGACACTTGGCTAAAAAGGACAGGAATTGAAGTTGCAGCAGCATGGAGAACTCCTAATATTACAGCTACCAAATTACTGTGCTCCCAGTGGTTTCCAATAATAATGGTAGTTGACTTGCAATGTGCCATAATTTAAGTATTCCACATGTTTTTGATGACACTTACAACAATCTTAATAATGTGTATAATATGAAAATAAATTCATATGAACTGAGGAGAAAGAAAAATTATTAAAGATTATGTGATCATCGATTATCACATTCTCTTTAATCCTCTTTACCGTAGTTCATTATGAATATATTTTCACATACTCATTATCATATTCATCATTTCATGGGTATAATAGAACTCACAATAACCCAATTCTCTATTTTCGAATTGCCCATAAAACACTTTGTTTGCCCCCCAAATTTTGCATAAACTATTGTTTTTAAATGCTCTTGGGAGGACTGCATATTCCCAAGAGCATTTCAAAACAATAGTTTATGCAAAATTTGGGATGCAAACAAAGTGTATTATGAGCAATTTGAAAATAGAGAATTATTAACAGTTGTCTGCTTAGTGACCTGGCCTTTGTTTGAGAGTGAGGCTGAAGTTGACTATGTTTTAATACAAAGCTTCCTGCTTTTCACATGTAAATCATCTTGTCCTTAAGTTATGCTAGTTTTCGTTGAACATGATTTACATAATATGAAAGGAGAATGGGTTTGTATCAAAACAAAGTCAACTCCAGCCTCACTTTCACTTAAAGGCCAGGATACTAAGCACACAACTGTAAAATGGTGTACATATGTATTGACCAAGCTCCTATCTGGCCTTCTAGCTCAGTGGTAGAAGGTTTGCATTGGAATTGCAAAGGTCATGGGTTCGAATCCCGTCAAGGTCTGAATTTTTTTATCAGGCTCTAATTGCAACTCCTTCAGTTGCTTCATAACTGTGATGATCACATTCTCTTTAAAACTTATATTTACAACCCTTTCAAAACTTTCATTGCATAGGTAGAAGATGGAATGTTGAGACAAACAAAGTTGACATTGTTCCGTTCAAAGCTGACAGATTGTTTGTTGGCACGCTAGGCTTCACAGTGCTGCTGTTCCTGTTGCCGACCACTGCTATGTATTACGTTGTGTTTACTGTACTCCGGCTTATGGTGTTGTTTGTTAAGGGTATCATCGCAAGAACCATTGACAAAATGAACAATCTTCCAGTGTTTCCATTGATTATTGCTTGTGTGAGACCAGACCTGATACCAGGTATGTGTAGTTCCCCCTGTTGTGGAGGGGGGGGGGGGGGGGGGGGGGGGGGGGGGGGGAGGGGGTACTCCGCATATATTTAGGTAGGAGTGTGCCGCTGAGACCCTATACTAGACTAAACATATAAAATCCCTACTCTATACCAGACTTGCTATTTTTAGAACTATATCACTATTAGTATTTTTAATGGAAAACCATCTGTCAACAATGTTGCTGCGATGATCTTCTAGATCTTTTTTGTTTCGTTTAGGGAAGGCTCTTTCTCTTCCAAGTTTCAATTCCTATCAACATGCCAGGAATATTTCTGGAATTCGTTGTTTTTCTCGCCTATGAAAGATTGATGATTTGATTCCATGTTGGTGACAACTTGTTGTCTTCTTCCATTCTAGGGGGTGTAGAGTTTGAATTGCTAGATTCACCAGACTGTCCCAGTACAGAGCTCAATACTCTTCACAACAGCTTTATTAGGGGAGTAACTGGTCCCATACCATCTGTGTGCCTGGCTCTTCATAATCAGCCCCTCCCCATTACGCAGCTGTTGTACCACCCGTTGGTAAACAAGTTCCCTGATCATGATGACTACAAACACAGCTGGCCTTCACTGCTGGGGAAATTGGCAAAAGGAGAATTGATTTATCCGTGGGTGAAACCCAGAAATTCCAAGTAGAAAGTAGTACAGACATCTATCTTACAAGCAGACTGACTCATAAGAATATGTCCTTTACGTTATGGGCTCAGAGAATGTAGCCTGCAGTGTAGGCATTTTTTGGTGGGTGAGTGCTTTGCCTGCCATCTTGGATTCCCAAAACGTAGGGCATTGGGCTGAATTGAATAGGGGCAGGGAGGTGGAAAGAGGGGGAAAACCGTCCCCTTCCTTTGTCTTTCTGTCTGGCACCTACCCTTTTGGCCGCATTTTCCACTCCGCCCATTCCTCTAATCTATATTTCCAAGGTGGGGCCCAAACATTTCAGGAAGCAAATATTCAGTGCTCGCTCGCCACAAAATACGCCTGCACTGCAGGCTACAGAGAATGAAGTTAGATAGTGTGTTAACCTGTTATTGTACTGTCAGTTTCGGAATCACTAGTTAATGTAACATAACAGTCAGTGCCTAGATCATCCACTAGCTAGCCCAACACCCAGGGTTGGAGAAATTTGTAGAGGGTTAAGAATTTCAGACTCTTACCATCCTATATTTTATAACCCTGAACTCGCTAAAATAAATCTGATAAAAGAGGTGAAATCTATTGGTAGACAGTACCTGTTCCAAGATGTGAACAGTTGTCCCATGAAATATGGGGACAAGGCAGGATATGGATATTTTCTAGAACTACACATTGTCTGGATACACAAAACAAGAAGCATGAGTGCCGGTTATAAGCTTAAAGACACCACACTTTTATTTAACGAAGGTTTCTTTGTTCCTTTTACCTTACTTTCAAAGTAGAAGGGAGGACCCAGGGGTGGGCAAAATGAAGTCCAAAAGGGTAAAAAAAATGAGCAACAAAATGTCAAGAACAGAAATCAGACTTATCCTTGCTGATTTTTCCCTTTGTTTTGACTATGCTCAGCTTGCCTCTGCTATCTGTTGCTGGGTCCCAGAGGATTATACTCAATAACTAGCTTGCACCTTTTTCCAGCCTTATAATTTTAATTGGCAAAACATGAACCGATCCTATTAAATTTATACATTTTTAACACCCACTGTACTTGTAAATATCAATTTTTGGAATGCAAGTTGCCCTTCTATTGCCCTCTATCCTTGCATTCAATCAACAAAATGAGGACGAGGGACCAAATGGAGTAGACGTGCTTTCGAACGCTCCGGAAAAATTTAAAGTACAAACGAATTTCGTCAACGAAGATAAGATAAATCCACTAAAAATACGTTTTCCAAGATTAACATATATAAGCATGCCAACCAAACCAAGTGAAAAGCGGCTACGAGTGCCCAGCGATGAAGAAGCTTCACATTCACAAGTAGGTGACGCGGACGCCATCTTACAAGACATTTTACACAAACTGCAGAAGCTTGACTTGTTAGAGCAAATTAACGAGAGGCTTATGAAAATAGAGTCCGAAACAATTACCTTTAAAGAAAAGATCGACAAACTAGAAAAAGGCCTGAATTTTATCACCGGTGAGGTAAATGAAACGAAGGAAGTCATTGAACAGAAAGCTGACAAAGTCAAGTTCGAAGCTCTAGAAAACGAGCTCGAAGAACTGCGTAACAGGTCTCGGAGGAATAATCTGGTTTTCTACAACGTTCCGGAAAAGACCGAAGGGCAAGACTGTGCTGGTTTTATCCAGGATTTCATATTAACACACATGGGTTTAGAAGCGCTCTGCGGACATGTGGAAATTGAACGAGCACACCGAACCCCGACAAAGTCATCGCGCGATTCTTCCAGTAAACAACGACCAAGGCCAATACATGTGGCATTCTTGCGATATGTTGACAAGATGAAAGTGCTATCCAATGCTGCTGCGAGATTAAAGAACAACCCTTTAGGAGGCAACTTGATCGGAATAAGCGAAGATTTTGCGAAGAAGACGCAGGAACAGAGGAAAGCGTTAGTTCCTTTTAAGAAGCACTTGCAAAAGAAGCTTAGCAGCGAGTGTAAAGTGTTTATCGCCTACCCCGCTTCCTTGAAATTCGTAGATGAAAATGGCAATCTTAAAATAGTTCGAAAGGAAGACTTTAGGAATCTTAAAGACGAAATGGAGAACGAAAAGAATGAGCGTTGACGGAGCATCAAGTTAAAGCTCAACTACCCATTAGCGAAGTTATTTGAACTCCGTATGGCAGAGCCTTTAATTAGCTTAATCCTCGCAAGAGGTAACTGTTTTGTAATTCTTGTGTGTATTTATGGTATCTGTTACATCTTGGAGAAGAGAAGCTCAGAGGCATTTGTGATTACCAAGGTAAATAATTATAACAAACGTATCTAGCTTAGTTTTATAACGTTAAATGTTAGAGGTTTAAATGGCTCAAGGAAACGAAGAGCTATCTTCAGACAACTTCGTAACAAAAAAGCTTCTGTTATTTTTTTGCAAGAGACGTATAGGCAAAATTTAAAGAACCTTTAGCTAGCTTTAGATTAAGCAGGCTAGGTGTGACTGATACGAGGCTAAATGCGATTTACAGACTGCCATTTACAATAACTCGAGAAACAAAATTAAGTATATTCCAGTATAAGATCATTCATAATATTTTACCACATAGAAATTGGTTACACAAAATGAAGATTTCAGATTCTCCCCTTTGTAAACATTGCAATGCAATAGAAACGTTGCCCCATATGTTAGTTAACTGTAGCATTATACAGGATTTCTGAATTCTAGT
>JAJLRJ010000013.1:12866821-12869321 GCA_024195265.1 Dendrophyllia cribrosa | reverse complement strand
GGTGGGGACAAGTAAGCTGTTCAAATTCCCCGCGGTCGGGCCAAAAAAGAACGGTAAATGTCCCACCCCCGGGTTCATACAGCTCAAGTTTAAATAATATTTGTCTTGTAGCTAGAGCCAGTGAACAGACTAGAGTACTGTAAGTTGAGAAAAAATGAGGTTTATTAAATATATTCATCCGGCGTTTTCATCTATTAAATCATGTAGTACTATAGTATTTGCATATCAAGCGTCCGAATGGTCATTAGTATTTTAAAAAGTATCACAGACAAAAATAAATTTTGTAAATCATATCATTATCTTACTTCATGCACCAAATTGGCTGTAAAATTCCCCGGGGTAAATGACGGGTGTGCTATCAAGATTAGGGCGGCCTTCTTCTTCAGCTTCACCTACCTTGATAGAAGGAAGCTCGCATGTTCCCTCAACACCGCTCAGACCAGTGTCAACGGCACCCGGCTGCAACGGCACTGCAAGAACATCGAAGGCTATTTGCAGCTATTTGCCTTTCAGCCGCCAACTTCAGCGAGATCCTCGAATTCTGATGGCCGGGGAAAGCGGTGGAAACTTGCGAAGCCTCAGTGGTCTCACACTTTCGTTTGTTTGTTAAAAGTGGACGATTATACTGTGCCTTCCTTTTTTGAGAAAGGAACATTAGCTATTGCAGGGTTTGGTGAGAAGAAAATTGCTTTCCCGGCGGGAAAAGGTTGCAGAGTGTTCATAGATACCATCGCAAGTGAGTTTCCCAAACTGAAAGACGGTGGGGGATTCGAAATTTTGCGCGCCGATGGCAAAAATCTGAGAGTGGTTCCTTATCCCCCTGGTGGTTACACTGTAGAATACTTACGAGGAGTGCTCAACCAGGCCAAAGGATAGATCCGGCATTGCAAAAGAATCTATCGGCAGAAGCTTTTCCTACAGCGGAGGTAAGGTTGCCCATCTTAAGTTTTAAAATAAGAAAGACAGAAAATTGAACCGAAAACAGGACTCTCCAACTCAGAACATCTTAGAAGGTAAGAAACCTGATCCAATCCAGTAGCACAAACTGCGTAGCTGGGCCTGATCCCTGAGCAACTGAAGTCTAGAATAAAAAGTTGACCCGAATAAAAAGTCCACCCAAATAAAAAGTGGACCCGAATAAAAAGTGGACCCAAATAAAAAGTCGACCCAAATAAAAAGTTGACCCGAATAAAAAGTTGACCCAAATAAAAAGTTGACCCGAATAAAAAGTGGACCCAAATAAAAAGTCGACCAGAATAAAAAGTCGACCAGAATAAAAAGTTGACCCAAATAAAAAGTGGACCCGAATAAAAAGTCGACCAGAATAAAAAGGCGACCAGAATAAAAAGTCGACCCGAATAAAAAGTCGACCCGAAAAAAATAAGTCGATCTGAATAAAAACTGGTTGACCCGAATAAAAAGTTGACCCAAATAAAAAGTCGACCCGAATAAAAAGTCGACCCAAATAAAAAGTTGACCCAAATAAAAAGTCGACCCAAATAAAAAGTTGACCCGAATAAAAAGTTGACCCAAATAAAAAGTTGATCCGAATAAAAAGTTGACCCAAATAAAAAGTTGACCCGAATAAAAAGTGGACCCAAATAAAAAGTGGACCCAAATAAAAAGTCGACCAGAATAAAAAGTCGACCAGAATAAAAAGTTGACCCAAATAAAAAGTGGACCCGAATAAAAAGTCGACCAGAATAAAAAGGCGACCAGAATAAAAAGTCGACCCGAATAAAAAGCGGACCCAAATAAAAAGTTGACCCGAATAAAAAGTGGACCTGAATAAAAACTGGTTGACCCGAATACAAAGTCGACCCGAATAAAAAGTCGACCCAAATAAAAAGTTGACCTGAATAAAAAGTTGACCTAAATAAAAAGTTGACCCGAATAAAAAGTCGACCTGAATAAAAAGTCGACCTAAATAAAGACAGTCGATCAAAATGAAAATTATGTATTCAATTTTGAAAAATAAGTAAAGACAATTAAAAACTCTACTCAAATAAAAGTGTATCAGCCCAAATTTCTATGAAAAATAAAGTCTACAAAAAATCGGAATGTTAATTTTGGCACCAATAGCAGCCATACTCGGGACCCTCGCTAGTGTACGCTTAATAGAGAGGTTTGTTTTAGAGTAAATATGGGAAAAAATTTTAGGAACCCATGCAGCTGGTGTCTGCTTAATAGAGGGTGTTCCGGCTTAATATGGGGTCTGCTTAATATGGGTTTCACTGTACTTCCAAGAGAGTTCATTATCTATATACTAATGATATTCAAACCTTTAATGAATAATAAACCTTAATGAATTAACTAGATTAATGCTAAACCTGACAAAGCGCCATACATGAAAGCTGTACAGACTAATAAAATGGTTGACGCTATTATATAAAAAAGGAGAAGTTCTCGTTAAAATGTCCATGCAGGGGCGTAGCCAGCTTTTAGAAGAGTTGTGGGCCTCGGGGACCCCGCGCCCCCCACCCCCCTCCGAAAAATTTTT